>WHUZ01000150.1:0-77004 GCA_015179045.1 Kalaharituber pfeilii | reverse complement strand
ACAAGAAGGGGGACGAACAGCATGTAGAATGGAAGTTCTGCTGTCGAAAGGAGAGAGGACAGTACTCAAAGGGGGTTAATATCAATGTAATATAGGGCGGGTTAGCAGGTACAGGGTAAACGGCATTGGGGGCATTGGTTACCTGCATTCGTGGGGCAACACCTCCTCCTCCGTCCATCCTATCATCTACCTACCCAAGTACCTAACCCCACCCCGCTGGCAGTATAAGTATATATATTCTTAATAATGGTTTGGTAGTAGTAGTGGGTACTGATCATATATATATCGAAAATTCTTCTGTATATAAATATAACTTTTTGTTTTTGTGTGTATACATGCGATTCTGAACCAAGATGAGATACAAGATAATGGTGAGTGGTTGAAGGAAGGGGAAGGTATGTATAGGTGAGAGTGAGAAGAAAACTCCCGAGTGTAGATAGATAAGATACGTTACATACAGGGGGGGGAATACATGGGACATGAAATGAAAAACGGAAACGTAGAATATAATAATGAACCAATAGGCAGGAGAGGATAAACATAAAGTTCTTTTATATGGAAGAATAGTTTATTTGCTCGTTCAGTGATCTACTATCTAAACTCTATTTGCATACAGGATCCCCATCTTTCATAGACTTCCTTCATTACCATTTTTCTCGTCAGCTCAGTCCGAACTAGGATGGGAGTGAACCGTATTTTTGCCCCTTCTTTGATTAGTGCAATTTCTGCGGTTTTTTACCGCATTCAGAGTTCTTCTTCCCCAACACTCTCTCCAATTCTGAATTCCCTGTCTAAGATTTTTGCCATTTCATCGTCTACACCAGCAAGAAGTTACTTCTAAGGCTACGTTCGACTCGCTTTCCGATCCCCAGTTTATCCAAGAGTCGTGTTCGTTATCCGCAGGCCCTTTTTCCATTCCACCATCGCTAGCTTTGGTAGGAGTTTCGTTAAGGGTCGGCTAAGTTTGCTTGCCCTCGCACCCCCTTGACTTTCAGCAAGCCCCTCTTGGTCCCGAATAAAGTGGTATCGGTCGGGTGCGCGAATGGTATGACTTGTTCTGTGCCAGCTTCTCGGTGGCCTCGTTGTCGGTATATATGGTGAGTACTTCCGAGATTCCCTATTCGTTCAGAAGTTGCCGCATCCAGGCTGCATCCTTCGCTCCTTCCGCCGCTGTGATGTACTCGGCCTCCGAGTTCCCTGCGCTCGCCACCCTCTGTCTCTTGCTGTACCAGAATACTATTTGGCCTCCTAGAAGAGCTATTACCCCCATGGTCGCTTTTGCCTTCTCCCCTGAGTACGAAGCATCTACCACTATCTCGATCTTGGTTGTAGTTGTGGTAGAGATACGTATTCCAGTGCATTTGCTTGAGCATAAATACTCCAAGACCTCCAGTGCCATATGTATGTTCTTCTGGGAAGGGGTCTGGACTCTCCTCCCTAGTAGGTTCACAGCCAGAGTGATGTCTGGCCGAGTCATCCATGCTATATACAGGAGGCTTCCGACCACCTGTGGGTACTTCTTCTTGTCAGTTGGTTCGTTGTCGGGATTTTCGGCGTAGCTTTCCGTGTTTGAAGGTACTGAATGCCTTTCTCCATGCACTCCAAGTGCTGCTGCCATCCGTTCTATCAAGCATATTTGAGTTAGTACTACTGAATCTTTATACCAATGCCATTCCATTCCCAGCAGACTGGTGGATTGATCTTTCTTTTCTAATTCCACCCATTGTTGCAGCTTTTTCTCAATTTCGGTCATTGTATGCCATTTCTTGGTTAATTCCCCAAACTCAACCATGTCAGAGTCAGCTTTGTCGAACGACGCGTTGGCTATTGTTGATCTTAAGTAGTTCCATCTCCTTTCGTATTCTGTGATGTGCTCAGAAATAGTAGCTTTTCGGTCATCGAAGTCGTACTTTAGTATGTGTCCCAGCACGGCTCCTAGGTCTGTTATGGTTTTGCCCTCGTATTTTGCAGTTAGCATTTTATATGCTTCGGTCGCTGTGTTGCAGAGTTCGATCAGTGGTTTCACTTCGTCTTTGCAGTTTTTTAGCATGGTCAGCATAGCGAAGCCGTTGGCTGTTTCCCACATGTCCTCGTCCGTGAGGTCGCTGACATTTCCTTTGTTGTCTATTTCGTCTGTCACTACATGTCAGAAACTTTTCTTTCCTATCTTGTACAAGCGTAGTGCTCGCCGTATGTTTTTATCTATCCGACGTAGTTATCTTGCCCTCTGAGCTAAGTCTAATTTTGGGATTGAGTGGATTCTCATTCCCGGCGTTTTAGTCATTTTTGTCATCTATGCCGGCTGGTGATTTCGGTTCATCTTCTTCTGAGGTTTCGTTTTTTGACGTTTCTTCGTCTCCTTCTTCTTGAGGCTGAGCTTGGGTGACTGCTTCTTGTTCCTGTTGCAGTTGTTCTTCTACCGAATGTTCTTCGATATCCCAGAGGCCAGACGGTGCCGCGACTGAAGCCAGGTTGAATTTTCAGATAAGGCTTAGCGCCGTTGAGTTCTTGTCTATGGCTTGGAGTATGGATAGTCCATTGATTAGGAGTATACCGGTCCACAAGAGGTTCCCTTGTACTCCGGATCTGAAAATTGGTCGAAGTATTGCTGGTGGGACGAATCCGTATGTTCCGATGTTGAGTGGGTCTTTAATCAGGAACTCGCATACGTTAGGTTTGATCTTGATATTTCAGGGAGGTAACAATTATTGAAGGCAAAATTAAAGCTATAAAGAAAATATACACTTGCGCAGAATTAAAGTTATTAAGAAAATATACACTTGCGCAGAATTAATATGTGAATTTTTGTCTCTTGTTCTTCCCCGCATGATTTTTGGTCTCTTCTTCTTCCCCACACCAATGGCACTCCGGAGTTGCCTCTTTCACCAGTTATTGAGAAAATTTGTAATTGCGTCCATCCCGACAGTACCCCTCTTCGTATTCAACTTGCCCCAAATATTTCCTACACAACTTTTCCACAATTGCCTTGATCCATGCCGGTGGATCTCTATACCCCGGACAGTCCCTAGGCAAATACCTCGAGTACGAGTACCTGAGCTCTTGACAGTCTCCAGGAGGATACTGAAAATACTTCCGAACATACCATTCTGCTATAGCTTGGCGTATCGGGTTCGTCGTCATTTTCGATCCATGCATCGTCGTTAACAGATATCTTACGACAGCGGTGGTATTGTTCAGAAAAACTTGTGTTGTATACGGGGCATGTGGATGCAGTTACACATTCCATTTTCGCGGCAGGTGAACTTTCTGAATATTCAATGCGGAGAACTTTCTGAGTATGCAGTGTGGAGGGAAAATGAAAGGAAAGAACGGTAATGTGACGCTGGAGAGTGGCGGAGAAGTGATAGATCCTTGACTAGTTGTAGTAATGACCTGGAGCAGTAGCGAAGCGGTGGAGAGAGGAAGAAAGTGCAAAGCGAGCATATAAGTGGGGATATGAAATCAACTCCCTGAGGCATGCCAGCCAATGCAATAAGTACTAACATTTACATGGTCCGATGTTTTCACTATTTCGGGTGATGTGGCACCAAATATGACAGGGGTAAAATGGCAAGTAATTAATATTGATTAATATACATAATAGTGAGAATAGCCCTCGAAACAGACTAGTACATACAGCCAGATCTTCCTATGATATAATGAATCTCGCTATAGCGAAAACCTTGCTATTACATATGAACACACTGCCCTTGGTGATTTCCCTCTCCACCTATATATTCTGCTCTTGCTATAATAATGAAATTCCACCAAATATGATAACGAAACGAAAAAAAAATTTATGGGAAGGGCAAATGAAATCTATAGAAACTCCCATAGCGATCCACTAAGCTACTCTTATATCCTTGCCCGTGACGAATAGCAAAGCCTAAATGTTCAATTGTACAGTAAGTACTATCATAGTAACTACATAGGTACCGTACAGTACTCGTTTCCAATCCCAGCCTCAACACCAAACCAAGAAAAAGAACAAAACTTAAGGCAATTCCAAAACAGAGCAAACTAGGTTTAGCAGCTACTATGGAACTGGGCTTTTGTTTATAATAGTCAAACTAGGTGTATGTGTTGCAAAAGTTCCAGTTTCTAACATTACTGCCATTCAGAACAGGAACAGAATAATATAGCTTGGATCCGTTGCAAAAGTCCAGTTGACGAGACTACAGCTGACTAGGCTAGAGACAGAATAGCCCTGAGTGATGTTTGCTCCCTTGTACAGTTCTAACCTCTCAAACATTGCTAGAATTCAATTGTGGCTGAGGAGTTGGAGTTGAACACAGAAGTGTCAAGACTGTGTTATTGAGGGAGTTGGAATGTGTTGAAGGTATGGTTTATGCATGATAACAAGTCGTATGCATAATTCTCTACTGTCAGCAAACCAAAATCGATAATTTTTACCTTGCTAAATCGGACTTGTTTTTTTTGTTTTGTGGTTGCAGTGGGGTAGTGATCCGGGTTTTGAGCGATCGTCCTGTTTATTCGTTTGCCACTCGATATGCTTTTTAGGTGTCTCGCAACCAGACGCTGACTAGTGAAATGGTAAGTATAGGTGAGAGGTTGATAGAAACCCAGCGTAGATAGGTTAGAATAGGATATTGGGAACAAAAAAAAAAACGAAAAAGAAAACATGGGACAATGAAATGAAAAACTGAAACGTAGAATAAAGAAGTAATGAATTATAGTACGGAGAGGCTAACTTACGGTAGATGAGAAATGGAAAACAAAAGATTAGATCTTCCCATATTATTATTTTAGGTATGCTATTCTTTCTAAATCAATCTCTTTTATATCAACCATCATGGCAACGATGTTCTAAATCCCACTTCCTTTCGGTCCTCTGTTTCCTTTCCGTCCTCTGTTTCCTTTCCGTCCTCTGTTTCCTTGAGTCCGGTGGAGCAGCAAGGGGAGGGCATTCGGCAGGGGCAATCGCGTGGACACCAGGACAGCGGGTGGGACATGAGCACTTGAGGCTCAGGGAGTCAGGACCTATACGAGCATTGCAGCCACCGCACAGCGTCCACAGGTTGGGTATTTAATATTCTGCAGAGCAGCCGCACGATGCGGCCCCCAATCCAGTGCGCCCATAGCCTTCCCCTCAACATATTCCATCTCAAGAGTTTTGCTGTCGCAATAATCCGTGTACACCTCGCAAGCGTACGGTGAAATCCCAAGTTTCCGATTCAAGTGCTAGTATAGAGCTTCAGACTAAGTCTCCGACCCGCTTGAGCTCGCGATAAGAAGAGCTGCCTTTCAATTCTGACAGATCAAGTAATAAACCCACCCTGAGTTCCCCCTCAACCATGGCGAGACTGACCATCATGTGTATTTTTTTTTTTAGCTTGTTTAATCTCCTCAACAACATGGAATTAGCAGCCTCTGCTGCCGGACTGGCCGGACTTGCTGGACTGACGCTACAACTGGCTCAAGTCGCTCGAGAATGTGCCGACATTTATTCTGGAGTGAAAGAAGTCGGCTATACGCATGACTCCATATTGCATAGTCTCCGGACGGAAGGGCTTCGACTGAAGCGGTGGGAGAAAGCTTGGGGACTAGACACTGGCAACACCTCCAGCAAGCAACTCCAACATCTTGACCCTAATGACGAGCAGTATAGATATGCAGCAGCTGGCCTAGCGAGGATTGTTTATGTGTTCACCAAAATCGCCGAGTTGCAATCAAAATATCAAATCGAGCCTGAAACGAATGACAAGAAGAGAATACGTGATCGTCTTGGGGTCAGCAAACTATTCCCTAGGCCCCGTTCCAAATCTCCAAATCCAGCAAACACTAGTCGGGCTACAAGCCCAAGCCCTCAGCCTTCAGGGCTTACTCTGAACCATAGTGATCTCTGTCTTTTGGAAAACCCAAAGACCCTCACCAGTACACAATTGCTTCCAGGTCTACAAGAAGAGATTGCCTCCCTGAGTAATGCTGCACAGAAAGTACAGCAGTCTCTGTCTATCTATCGCAAGCTGCGTTGGGCTGGCATGGACAAGGCAAACTGTAACGAACTGATAGACCAGCTGAAGGAGTATATAGATGGCCTCTTCAACGTATTACCACCCGATTCCACTCCTATCAGTGTACTCCAGTCTCAAACTGTATCCAAGACACGGCTTAGTTTATCTTTCAATGTTCCCATCAACATTTCCTATGTTCGGCGGAATCCTGATTTTGTTGGAAGGGAATACCTCCTCGAGCAGCTAGCACATGAGATAGGTGAAGGCAGGGCTGCAATGGATATTACCCAGATAGTGCTTCATGGGATGGGGGGTATGGGGAAGACACAGATTGCATTGGAATATGTTTATCACCATCGGAAAGACTACTCATCGGCTTTTTGGATCAATGCAGCTAGCGAGCAGACAACAAAAACCAGTTTTATTCAAATTATGGAGCAATTAATTGAGCACCATGCCTCACTCTTAGATGAGCCGGACTACAAACATATCGGCAATCTCCTTTGTATGGCTGGCAAGCTCGACTCGGCGGGACTTTTTAGTACAGAAAAACCAGAAGAAGAGCAACATGTTATCAAAGCTGTAAAGAAATGGTTAACTGCCAAACAGAACAACAAATGGCTACTTGTGTTTGACAACCTGGATGACCTGGAATCCTTCGACATCAATGATTACATTCCTTCATGTGACTTTGGGACTATAATCATTACCAGCAGAAGACGTGAGAGTATGCAGGGCCGAAGGGGTTTAGAGGTATATCAAATGCAGAACAATGAAGCGGAAAAGTTACTTTTGACCAGCGCAAGGCTAGATTTGGAAAAGCTCGCTCCTGAGGGTAAGTGAATGATGTACCTAAATATAGTTCACTAATTAATCCAAGTATAGAGCGCAAACTTGAGGAAGCAGCAGCAGCCGTAGCAATTGTGCAAAACCTCGGTTACCTTCCCCTTGCCATAGCTCAGGCTGGAGCGTATATCAGCGTTCAGCAATGTTTATTCAGTCATTATCTTAGAGAGTATAAGACAAATTTCAATCACCTTTTGAGCAGGAAATGGAAAGTGGGAAAGGATGATAGATCTGTCTTTGCTACATGGGAGTTGTCATTTAATGCAATCAAGAACCAAAATCCGAAAGCTGCAAAGCTGTTATCATTATGTGCGTTTCTTGACAATAATGATATATGCGAGGATTTTTTGAGGCGAGGAATGAACTTAGCTACGAATGGTAGGCAATCGTATATTTTTAGAAACATAAAATTTGTACTTATACATCATTATAGATACAAGCCTGACAGACTCAATCCACCTGCTCTTCTCATACTCAATTGCTAAGCGGACGGAGACATACGATAGTTTCAATATCCACCCACTAGTTCACCTTTGCATTCTATGGAAACTGGAGATGGAGCCTGACGAATACCAAAAATATGCTATTGAAGCTTTTCTTATGGTCGCATCTGGAATCGATGTTCCCGAAGGCAGAAATCGTGAGGTCAGTGACTGGATCTTTGAGCGGCGAAACTTGCCACATCTTTTTGCTGCAGAAACGCAAATGAAGTATCTACCATTGGAACAAGAGGAGTCACTGGCAGCTGTAGATACTTTCCGCAGGGCCTACAAAGATCACGGTCATTACGGAAAGGCAGAAGAAATGTGTACAGCTTTATTGGTTGCAAATGAGAAGTTGCTTGGCACAAACCACTCGAAAACCCTGGGTGCCATTCATGATATGGCAGGAGTATATCTCGATCAAGGGAGATATAACCAGGCACTGGAACTGTATCAGCGGGCATTAGCAGGGTATGAAAAATCACTGGGTGCTGACCATTCAAGCACCCTTGATACTGTCCATAACATGGCACTGGTATATGATAATCAAGGGAAATATTGCCAGGCACTGGAACTGTATCAGCGGGCATTAGCAGGGTGCGAAAAATCACTGGGTGCTGACCATCCAAGCACCCTTGATACTGTCCAAAACATGGCAATAGTATATAAAAATCAAGGGAAATATAGTCAGGCACTGGAGCTGTTTCAGCGGGCAGTAGCAGGGTATGAAAATTCACTGGGTGCTGACCATCCAAACATCCTTACTACTGTCCAAAACATGGCAATAGTATATCAAGAGCAAGGGAAATATAGCCAGGCACTACAGCTGTATCAGCGGGCAATAGTAGGAAAAGAAAAATCACTGGGTGCTGACCATCCAAGCACCCTTGATACTGTCCATAACATGGCACTGGTATATGATAATCAAGGGAAATATTGCCAGGCACTGGAACTGTATCAGCGGGCATTAGCAGGGTGCGAAAAATCACTGGGTGCTGACCATCCAAGCACCCTTGATACTGTCCAAAACATGGCAATAGTATATAAAAATCAAGGGAAATATAGTCAGGCACTGGAGCTGTTTCAGCGGGCAGTAGCAGGGTATGAAAATTCACTGGGTGCTGACCATCCAAACATCCTTACTACTGTCCAAAACATGGCAATAGTATATCAAGAGCAAGGGAAATATAGCCAGGCACTACAGCTGTATCAGCGGGCATTAGCAGGGTATGAAAAATCACTGGGTGCTGACCATCCAAGTACCCTTGATACTGTCCAAAACATGGCTATAGTATATGACCTTCAAGGGAAATATAGCCAGGCACTAGAGCTGTATCAGCGGGCATTAGCAGGGTATGAAAAATCACTGGGCACAGACCATCCAGACACCCTTCGAACTGTCTACAATATGGCAGGGCTATATGAAAATCAAGAGAAATATAGTCAGGCACTAGAGCTGTATCAGCGGGCATTTGCAGGAAGCGAAAAGGCACTGGGCGCTGATCATCCACATACTCTTTGGAGTCTGAAGGGTGTGGAAGATTGTCAGGCAGCTCTGAAGTTAACAAAATAGAGTGTCAGAACACTACGGATTAGGAAAGCTTTTCTACGGGAATTTGTTATGGCGCTATTATCTATTTTTCAGATTGTTTTGTTTATGTTTATTCAAGTATCCATGCTTTGATTCTGCATATTTGTTCCATTTCTCATGATTCATATATACCCGAATAATTCAGTGTAACTCTTGACAATTCACCGGAGAGAGTATTCGCTTGGGCCTTTTGTTTATTGCCGGATGGCTGAAGAGGGTGGGTGGGGGTTCTCACGTTTTTCTTCATTTATAGCTAGAATTTTGTACATATTCCCACAGAGAGTTCTGGTTCAGTTAAACTTGTGCGTAATTGAAGGTGCGGGGAGCTAAATATGTATGTATGGGGGGGTGAGATGTATACAGTAGCAAAGTAAGCGGGGGGGGGTATATACAATATGTTACATGAACACGTTGAGTATTTAGTTATCCATATGTAGCGTATGAATAGAAGAAGGGGATTATGAGTTAGTCTGGCACAATGTAGCCCCAAAGTATATGATAGCGAGCCTTTGGTATATGGGGGCGCAAAGGGGGGGCTTAAAAGAGTTGGAGGGACAAGAGAGGGGACGACGGCATGTAGAATGGAAGTTCTGCCGTCGTAAGGAGAGAGGGCAGTACTCAAAGGGGGTAATATTGCTGTAGATAGGGCGGTACAGGGTAAACGGCATTGGGGCATTGGTTACCTGCATTCGTGGGCAACACCTCCTCCGTCCATCCTACCATCTACCTACCTAAGTACCTAACCCCACCCCGCCGGCAGTATAAGTATATATATCTTAATAATGGTTTGGTAGTAGTAGTGGGGTACTGATCATATAGTCTCGTGCCCAGACGCTAACTGGCGTCTTGTAATTAATATTTTATTCGCTTAGCGACGCACAGGAGCATCTGGAATCTTTTGTCCCCCGTTTGTTCAGCCAAGACCGCAATGCAACGTTTCGGTCGCAATGTAGTCCGTATGTATGTTTGTAAACAGTTGGATTGTGTACAGCAAAACGATTCACTTTTAATATACAGGAAGCCATGTCGGTGGACACAATAGAGAAAGGAGTTCTTGATGATGAAGGAGTGCAAATTCTAGAGGTAATAAAACAAATGAAAGCCAAAGGATTTACCTGTTATGTTTATTACCTGATCATTGTAATAACCATTGCACCAAAAGGTAGAACTATTGGTACCATCACAAGTATATGTAGGAGTATCCAGACAAGTTGGTCAATGACTTGCTTACGTTTGCAATAGCTACATATACTAGTAGTCAGCTTCCCTCTGCCACCATCATCATGGCATGCTAAGCTATGATATTACTCCTCCGCAGGCAGAGTACGCCCCGGACTCTCTATATATTAACCCCCACTGGCAGATATAGTGTTCGCATTTGGTATAAGCTGAGTCAGTGTTGAGTTTTATAGCATACATACATAATTGGCTCACATCAGCTCAGTACCAAGTAGTAGTTGTATATTACACATTGACTCTGTCATGCCGTATATACAACTCATACCAGCTCGCTCAACAGCCGAGCCAAGTACGTTTTATGGTGTAATAAACCAGCTCAACTCGGACTCACTCAGAAAACCTGACTCAGAACTTACACCAGGTGCGAACATTACCTAGATACCTATTACCCATTCGCCAGCTCGCAAAATTATGAAGGGCCACAGAACGAGACAGACTACAGCTCAGCTACTGCCCACTACAGCGCCTTGGAACCAGAGTCACCACCCTAGCAGGACTACTAGGTAATAAAGGCCTGTGCCACTGGAGATACCAGATCGGGAAAGCAGACAGTCCGGAGTGCAGATAGTGCGGCAAAGGTCTGGAGACCTCTGCACACGTCCTGATAGAATGCGAAGTTTGGAAACGGAAGCTGCTAGGGGGGGAGGAGGACCTGAGAAGACCCCCGAAAACAGACAGAGATAAAGACAAATTGGCGGAGATATTGGAATGTAATAATCCAACCCGGACCCCTCGCCCAAGACCCTCCAGCTCCGGTCCTATACTGGCAATCAACATACTACTCGCCAGTACTCGTACACGTGCAGCTGACCCTGACACCCTTGCAATTCGCCGCACTCCTTCTAGCACTCTGATATACAGTTTTCCCTTGCTATACCGGATCTGTAAAATCTGGCCTTTTTCGTCCGGTATAGCAAGGTTCCGTTATAGAATAAAATGCTTGGCAAAACAGAATTAGGGATGGGCAGCAAAGTTAATGTAATTGGGAACAACGACAGCCTAATTTTATTATGTAATGTTAAGTTTAGTAAGCATCTGAAGGTGAATGCAATGTGGGATAGCCAAAGATTGGACGTATCAGTGTTAGTGTATCCGGTATAGCAAATATTATTTGTATGGAGACAGGGGGGTAAGTGCCTGGCAATTCCTGTCCGGTCCGGTATTCTTAGTGCGTCCGGTATAGCAAGAGGGTTTTGTATGGGAGCGGGATGTAGCAACCTGAGAGCATCCGGTATAGCAAGGTTTCCGGTACAACGAGGTCCGGTATAGCAAGGGAAAACTGTATATCTCTGCACCTGTAACCTCGCTTAAGCAACATGGCCGCCAGCATCCCGGTCATCGCTTAACAGCCCGAACCCGAATAACCTGCCAGAATCTGCTAGAAGAACCCGGATCCCCAGAACCTGCCGGAAAGCCGCAGAACCCGCCGGAAAGCCATAGAACCTGCCGGAAAGCCGTAGAACCTGCCGGAAAGCCATAGAACCTGCTGGAAGACCCCAGAATCCACCAGCGACAGGTATCGCCGAGCTTATTCCCGATATTCCTGACGCTTCTACCCACTTCCAGTCATTTCCTTGGCCATCCATGTACTTCCTGTCGTTTCCTTGTTTTCCATGTACTTCCAGTCGGTTTGCCATATACTTCATTTGTTTGTTTGCTCGTTTGCTTGTTTTCTTGGATTTGCCACCAAGGGTTTTCTATAAAGAGGCCCTTCTCCCTCCTCCCTCTTGCTTCTTCACGCAACAACTTGTATCCTACCCAAGTTGTGTATTTAGCTTTTCAATACATCTACCTCTCGATATCACATAGCTCCGACCGCCTCTGCCTCTGCCTCTGCCTCTACTGTGCGATCTACGGAGCGCAGGCAGGCAGGAGGCGGCAGGCGACGGTTCAGCAGTTTGCGGCGGTAAGGTGGTTCAACGGTTTACAGCGGTACGGCAGTTCAGCGGATCGGCACAGCAGGTAACTACTCTACTTAGTAGAAACTAAATACAAGAGGTTGCGTAAAGAAAAAAAGAAAGGAGAACACACAGCCATGAAGACCACTTATATACACTTTTGAGACTGCAATACGCACTCAGGTCACATCCTTTTTACCCATATATTGTACCGACATCCCGAAATGCTTGTCAGAAGTCACCTTTTAGCGTGAAGCTATTTACCCGGCTCGCTATACAATATCCTGTTACAGGAAATGGCTTTCCGGTGTCCGATAGGGTGTGCAAATGGGTTGGGTAACCCGTAACCCAACCCGCATGACCCGCTCCAGTGGGTGGGTTCCGCCTCTGCCGAGGACCCGTCGGGTGGGTTCGCCATTTGAGAACCCGCTCGCGGAGTTCCGTGAAACCCGCAAAAACCCGCAATGAGTATAAGCAGCCATATATATGCGCTGGAATGGAAGTATCAGCAGCCATATATGCGCGCCAGAATAGAAGTGTAACCAGCCATATATATAGCGCTAGAATGGAAGTATTAGCAGCCATATATGCGCGCCGCAATGGCAGTATAAGCAGCCATATATGCGCACCAGAATAGAAGTGTAAGCAGGCATATATACGCACTGGAATGGAAGTATCAGCAGCCATATATGCGACCCCAGTTGTTGCGATAGATGTCACTTACGACTAATCCCTAGGATTGACTATGTGGAAACTATAGGACCCATCATGCTACCGCTACTAAACGTTTCCGACGTGTATACTACTCTTCCGAGAAAAACGCCCACATCTAAAGTATAACAAGAAGCTATGAAATCTGCACTACATCAATTTCACAAACATCTGTCCTTAGTATATAGTTTTGGTACAAATTCTTTTAGTAATGAATTTGTATTTCTGAGTGATGATGATATTAACCGTATATCAAGGTGTTGTACAGATGTGTTTGACCTTGCTTCTTTACAAAAAGTACTCACAGGAAAGCGGAAAATTCATTATTCACCTTTAGGGATGCATATTGATGCTCTACTAACCCTACTCAAACATGTTCTAGCAAATATCACTGTGGTCGCAAAGCCTACTCGAGGACCGTGGGTAGGAGTCTTAGAGGTTGCGGAAACCTCAAAGCAGTTTCCGCAGCTACCGGAATCCTCAGTGCAGTTTCTGCAACCACCAATGCAGTCCGAAACCTCAAAGCAGTTTCTACAAGCCCCGGAAACTACAAAGCAGTTTCCGCAACCCCTGGAAACCACAAGCAGTTTCCGCAGTCACCGGAAACCTCAGTGCAGTTTCCGCAACCCCCAGAAATGCAATCCCCGCTTCCGCAACCTCCGAAAGCCCAAATGCAGCTTGGAGAACTCCAACAGAATAATACTCCAAATAAAACACAACCATCTGAATTCTCAATCACTATATTGGAAAATAATGAAACCCTAATTCCTGCCATAGCCCCTAATACTGCACCAAAAAAATTAGGGTGCCCCGTGAGGGCGCTGGGCCATTTGTACCTCCCAATTATGATCATATACGCAATCTAGATGAGAAACTCCAGTTTATTGAGCAGGCTAGGTTGGCTCATAGTATCAGCGAGACATGAACTTTGCCAATGCCTGCTGGTATGAAGCCTTGAGAGGAGATTGCTATGGACTTTGTTAGAGAACTACCTGAATCCAAGAGCTTTAATGCTGTTTTAGTTGTCACAGACCGGTTCACCAAAAAAAGTAATACTATACACCCCTTAGCCGTAATATCTAGTACCTTCCAGCGCTCACTGGAGCCTAGCTCCTTACGCCTGTAACAAGTTTACATAACATTGGTGTAGTGTTTTGAAAATGTTCGGTGATATCCTTCATGTTGAATTTCTCTGCAATCTCAGGAGTTAACTTTGAGGGTGGGGGCATATCTTTGGTGAATTCAGTAGGGTTCTAATGTCCTTTTCGAGAATTAGGCAGAACTAATTGAATAGAATCTCAGTCATTTGAGTACCACAGTCCTGAAGTACATCAATATTTCCTTGCATCAATCACTTTCCTACATATGACTTCTCCAGAATTTGTTCTGCGATATGTATACCTCCACCGGCAACTCGAGTCCTAGGAACCTAACTACCTTGCATTTGATCTTAGGAACCAGTGAATCTAATAGTACTTGAATAAATGATGTAAGAGTTGTTACAGAGGTGGTAAATGCAGAGAGTTACCGTCCACCAGGCCAAAAAGACACTTGACCAGCAATACTCGCTAGTCTTCTGCGCAGCTCATATAGCACATTTTGCGACTGCGACGCCGGCGTCCGGCTGTCGCATATCGCCTACGTCGCATATGCGCGCATCCATCGACCACCCACCCTACGGTTGCGGTGAATCCATAACATATAGAGAATAAGTAAACTTCACTATATAGCTAAAGCCATAGCACTTTAGCAGTGGCAGTCTATATCAGTTTAGCAAGCAGTGCAGTTTAGCAGATTTTAGTAGTTAGGTAGATTATAATGGTAGTAGACTATAGCTTTCCAGTGAACTATACTTATACCTTCCAATGGAGTATGGCTTTTTAGTAGACTATGATAGCAGCAAACTATGGCAGCTATAATAGTGGCAGACTATAGCTTTCTGACAAACTACAGCTTTTCGATGAACTACAGCTTTCCAACGAACTATAGCTTTCCAATAAACTACAGCTTTCCGATAGATTACAGCTTTCTGATGAACTACAGCTTTCCGCTAAACTACAGCTTTCCGCTAAACTACAGCTTTCCGCTAAACTACAGTTTTGTAAAGAAGAGTATCTAGCTATACCTGAGATTTACCATACCTCTATAGAAGCAATAAAAATATAATCACCCCGAAATAGTGTGCGCAAATGGGTGAGTTGGGGCGGGTTTTGCCCCCCTACGACCTGCGAATGCAGATGGTGCGGAAGAGACTTCGAAAATTTTGAGCACATCATGAGTAGGTGTGAAGTGTGGAAGAAAAGACTACCGAGAGGAGAGGCGGGGTTAAGGGAGCTGTCAAGAGATAAGGAGGGGGGAGACATAACGTTGGCGGAGGTGATGGACTGGGCGGCGGAGTAACCGGATATAGTCTCACTTTTTCCTTTCACTTTATGGTTTTATATGCTGTTTATTTTCCGTTTATTATTTTGCATGTATCTACACCCCCGCCGTAGCCTACAAGGCGGTATGCGAGTAATGAAATAAAAAAAAAAAAAAAAAAAGACCTGCCCGCAACCCGCCCCGCCCCATCGGCCTCTTTGGCCAACCCGCCCACGGGGCCTCGCGGGGCCCTGTGTTGGTCCCAAGCCACATATATCGGCCACATATAATGTAGTTACGGCGACTATATATGGCAAGCATATCTAGCTATTGATACTGCCGTTGTGGCGGGCATATATGGCTGTTGATACTGCCATTATGGCAAGCATATATGGCTGCTGATACTGTCACCGTGGCGGGCATATATGGCTGCTAATACTGCCATTGCGGCAAGCATATATAGCTGCTGACACTGCCGTCGTAGTGGGCATATATGGCTGCTAATACTGCCATTGCGGCGAGCATATACAGCTGCTGACACTGCCATTGTGGCGGGCATATATGGCTGCTTATACTCATCACGGGGTTTCGTAGGGCCCGGTGGGCGGGTTCTCCGACCCATTTGTGCACCCTACCCCAAAATCTAGAAATGGACAGGTGAACTCTAATAGGGATATGTAATTAGTGAAAGAGCTATATGGGCTATTTCTCTTTTATAGACCTTTAGAGACTTACTTGTTGCAAGCTCTTTTTCAGAGTCTAACATAATACCAGTAAACAAAAATTGATCTTGTTGCTGCAGTACAATTAGTCAGAAACAAAGTAGAGAGTAGATTAGATAGAGATAGAGTAGAATTGGAGATGAGTGGATTTAGAGTACCCAATTGGGTTTGGTATTGATGAGTTTAGAGATATGTAAACATGCAGTTATGGTTGTGTAGATGATAATACTAATAATATGTAACTGGAACAAGCTATCGGAATTTGCATAGCGCAACCGGGTCAAGATCTCTCAGATGCTCCTGGCGGAGTCCAACCATTTTCCTGAAACTCCACTTAGGCAGTGTCTGCTTATAAGGCTATATTAGAATTACAATCTAATTTTACAAATATAAGATTGGTGGTTTTGGGACACTAGGTTGGCATAGAAACGTAGCGGCATTCATGTACTTAGGCGGAATCTAGTCTCGCGGGCGGAACTAAGACATGCTGCGACATGGCCCTTGGTGGCGTATTATATTCCAAACCCTCTTCTGAGGCGAGTGCGTATTTAAATATACCATAAGAGCTTACTAAGCAGAATAGGGTCTGGGCACGAGACTACTGATCATATATATATCGAAATTCTTCTGTATATACTTTTTGTTTTGTGTGTACATGCGATTCTGACCAAGATGAGATACAAGATAATGGTGAGTGGTTGAAGGAAGGGGAAGGTATGTATAGGTGAGAGTGAGAAGAAAACTCCCGAGTGTAGATAGATAAGATACGTTACATACGGGGGGGGAATACATGGGACATGAAATGGAAGCGTAGGATATAATAATGTACCGATGGGCAGGAGAGGATAAACATAAAGTTCTTTTATATAGAAGAATAGTTTATTTGTGATCTTGGAAGCTCTACTATCTAGTTAACTCTATTTGCATACAGGATCCCCGTCTTTTATAGACTTCCTTCATTACCATTTTTCTCGTCAGCTCGGGTCCGAACTAGGATGGGAGTGAACCATTTTTTTGCCCCTTCTTGGATTAGTGCAATTTCTGTGGTTTTTTTCCTGGATTCAGAGTTCTTCTTCCCTAACACTCTCTCCAACTCTGAATTCCCTGTCTAAGGTTTTTGGCATTTCATCATCTACACCAGCAAGAAGTTACTTCTAAGGCTACGTTCGACTCGCTTTCCGATCCCCAGTTTATCCAAGAGTCGTGTTCGTTATCCGCAGGCCCTTTTTCCATTCCACCATCGCTAGCTTTGGTAGGAGTTTCGTTAAGGGTCGGCTAAGTTTGCTTGCCCTCGCACCCCCTTGACTTTCAGCAAGCCCCTCTTGGTCCCGAATAAAGTGGTATCTGTCGGGTGCGCGAATGGTATAATTTGTTCTGTGCCAGCTTTTCAGTTGCCTCGTTGTCGGTATATATGGTGAGTACTTCCGAGATTCCCTATTCGTTCAGAAGTTGCCGCATCCAGGTCGCTCCTTCCGCCGCTGTGATGTACTCGGCCTCCAAGTTTGGACATGTGGGAAACAGCCAACGACTTCGCTATGGACCATGCCAAGAAACTGCGAAGACGAAGTTGTTGAACCGACGGTGTAATCCTAGCACCGACACGGAGGAATTATAGGCCGGCGGGAGGAATTATAGGCCGGCGGGAGGAATTATAGGCCGGCGGGAGGAATTATAGGCCGGCGGGTTGACTGATGGTTGACTGTGGCGTGTGAAAAGTTTTTACTGTGGCAATTGTGAAGGTCGCTGTGAAGGACATATAAGTCACGGGTCCTGTGCATACTGGAGACTTCTTCTGTAATGAATTAATCAATTCTCTCCGCTCGAAAGCGTGACTTCTTGAGGTTATGAGCCCGGAGCTTCACTAGCCAAACACGTTACCTATTTATCACTCGTCGCTCATCGGAGCATATCACTCGTCGCTCATCGGAGCCTATCACTCGTCGCTCATCGGAGCCTATCACTCGTCGCTCATCGGAGCTTATCACTCGTCGCTCATCGGAGCTTATCACTCGTCGCTCATCGTCACTCATCAATCGTCGCTCATCGGAGCCCATTACTCGTCAAGCTCATCATTTGCTGCTTACCACTATGTCGTCAGAAGGCGCCTCCTCCTCTTCTTTCTCTATAGCGAAATCCACGTCAACTCTCGACATTTCCGAAGTACTGAAAATCACCCCTCGCATCTCCAAAAAGTTGTCAAATGAAGATAACTATCCTGCGTGGGCCATTGAGGCCACGCGCCAGCTTCGGAGACAGAAGCTGCTTCAAATAGTAACTGGAAACGAAATCGAACCACCCTCCAACTCAACAGATCTCGCTTTATGGCAGGATAAAAGCGATAAAGCACTAGACTATATTATGGAAAGCTGTGAAGAAGAGCCACAACTAATGATAAGAGGAGCATCAACAGCAGCGGAAGCTTGGAAGATCCTCAAAGAAACTTACGAAGGAAGAACTAGAACCCATCTCGCTGCTCTGTTTTTTAATGTGGTACAATTACGGTTTGATGATCGAAAATTGACGATTACTGACCATATCATGGCCTTCGAATCCCATTGGCTTAAGTTAGCTACCAGTGTCGCCAGTGTCACCGCTGGCACTACATCGCTAGCAGCTGGAATTAAGAACTTCACAATCACTGATTCCTGGAAGGCGACCGCATTACTCAACACTCTTCCTAAAATTCAACCCTATATCAATATTATCGACAATATTACAACCAAGGAAGACGTACCAACATATTCGAATGTGGTTCTCAGACTCAAGGAAATTTCGCGACCTACTAGCAAAAAGCACAACTCTAAGGATGAACCTGAACCGGCAGCTGCCTTTGTCACTACCAGGATACCATGTGGATTTTGTAAGGCTCGAGGCTTCCCAGGCACATCGCATACCGAATCAGAGTGTCGAACCAAGAAGAGAGAGCAAAACCGAACTTCCAAGCAAGCAAATACAACTGAATCAACTAGTACCGAAACGAACACTACAGAATGGCTAAACTTTGCCTTTAATACCGAAGCCAGTACTACTGTAACTACCACCTCCGAAGCTGCATGGGCTCTCGATTCAGCATGTTCTCAACATATGACGCCCTACCTAGAAGACCTCATTGATGCGCAACCTCATATAGAGCCTATTAAAAGCTCAGCAGGAACTAGGATGTACTCATCTCATATTGGGACAGTATCAGTGGCCGGACTTTGGCTAAATAATGTGCTTGTTGTGCCAGAGTTATCACGGAGACTTGTGAGCTTAGGGGTACTTGAAAACGAGGGGGCAGAAATGCACATAGGAAAAGCTGGCAGGAAAATATCTCTTAAAGGCATAGAATGCAAGCTTAGGAAGGAAGGAAATCTATACATGTTCGAGAATAAGGTAGAAGAAGCACATGCAAGTATGAGTGAATGGCATGAAAGGTACGGCCATCTCCCCCTATCCGCTTTCAAGAACATTCAAGAAGCTCCATCATCTCTCCACACTTCCCAACTACAATGCGAAGCCTGCATGAAAGGAAAGATGAGCAAGCCTCCATCCCCTGCCCAGGAGTCGATCAGAACGACATCTATAGGTGAACTTATTCATTCAGATGTTTGTGGACCACTTCCGATTCAGAGCCTCAATAACTGTCGGTACTTCGTCACCCTTATTGATGATTATTCTCGACTGTGCATCGCCAAATCGATTCCAAACAAAGGAGTTGCTGCTGAAACACTTCAGTTGATGATTCAACAATTCACTACCATGACTGGGAAACCAATAAGGGCCTTGAGGACAGATCATGGAGGAGAGTTCAAGTCGAAAACTTTCCTTCAATGGCTTGAACAGCAAGGCATTATCAGCCACCCCACAGTTCCCTATCACAGTGAGACAAACGCTGTAGCTGAAAGACTGAACAGAACACTTATGGACTTAGTCAGGACCAATTTGCATGGGAGTGGAATGCCTAAGAATACATGGAATCTAGCCTTGGAGTACTCGGTTTTTGTCAAGAATAGAATTCCGCACCGGTCATTGAAAGGCAAGTCGCCACTTGAGGTCGCAGTACCTGGTATCAATATTCAGGCGCAAAGACAGCAGTTCAGACCGTTTGGAGAGAAAGTGTTCGCCCATACATACACAGACAACAAACTAGGTGATAAGGCAATGGTGGCACGGATAGTAGGATTTACACCAACATATGGGGTATACAAAGTCATTTTACCAGATAGACGAGTTACCCTGGCTAAGAATCCTAAACCCCGAAAAGAATCACAAGTAACATCTCTAATAGACCCTTCAATCGAACTTTCAGTACCCAAACCAGTCCAAATACCTATTGATTCGGCAACTATGCCAGGTCAGTTCCCTCAAACACCGGCAAAGCAGGTCTCTCAAGAATCAACAACCGGGGTAGCGAGAAGTACGGCGAAACCGGTGACTCAGTTGAGACTACCACCACCACCATCATCAAGCCAACCTATGAATTTGCCAGAGCAATCAGAACCTTGGTGGCAAAAGTATGGTGATACCTTCCCGGAAGCAGCAAGACAACGAGCGGCAGAATTCCAGCTACAACAAGAGTTCCAAGCGTCAAAATCTATAAGTGATGAGAGGCCGACCAGAGTCCCAAAACCAATCAAACGATTTGACCCTCGGACCCCTCCACCTATGTAACAGAAGCGTGTCTGACTATTCAAGAGGCACTACAGAGTCCGGAGGCAAATCACTGGCAGGACGCACTTCAGCGAGAGCTTAAGCAGCTAGAGAAATACCAAGTTTTTGAGTGGGTAGATCAGGTACCAGCAGGAGCCACAACAGTAGATACAAAGGTAGTACTCCGAATCAAGTCAGAGCTAGATCCCACAAACCCCAAGAGGTATAAAGCAAGGCTCACAGCCAGAGGATTTACTCAACGACCTGGAATCGATTACCACGAGACATTTGCACCAGTCTGCAGGGCCGAATCCTGGCGACTCGCACTTCACCGAGCTATACAGAGAAACTGGGTAGTTGAGCAATTTGATATAGAAGCTGCATACCTGAATTCACCAGTTACTGAAGAACTCTATATTAAAGACCCACATTTTACTGGTACTCGAGCCTGGAGACTCAAGAAGGCACTTTACGGATTAAAGCAAGCGGCACGGAATTGGAATACTGTCCTCCATGACTTACTACTTTCAGCTGGGCTCTCCCAATGCAAGGATGATTTAGGCCTATACTTCAGTAACACAACCGTCATAACTGTCCATGTTGATGACCTGCTCGGAACGTTTGCCTCGCAAGACGAATGTGAACAACTCGTCAAACACCTATCAACATATGTTACAGTCGAACGGAAAGGCAAGCCCAGTCTATTCCTTGGAGTGCACCTTAGCTGGAGCTCAGAAACAGTCATGCTTTCAATGGCAACAGCGATCCGAGAAGTTTGCCAGCAACATGGAATCATTCAGCATGCACCTCACCCATACCAGGACCTAGAAATGAATGGGACACCTCTGCCGAATCCAAAACCCTTTCAGTCTCTTATAGGGGCACTACTCTTCATAGCTCGCATGTGCCGCCCTGACATCAGGTATGCAGTCAGTAGGTTATCCAGGAGAACAGCATCACCATCAGAATCAGATCTGCAAGCAGCAAGACGGGTGGCAGCTTACCTTCTTGGGACCGCAAATGAAGGGATAGAGTTAGGTAAGGGACTCGGACAAGATCTCAGAATAATAACCGATGCGGGTGAGGAACAATTGGAGGAAAAAGCAACCACGGGTATTCTGGTAATGATGGGAGATGCACCCCTGGGATGGCAGAGTAGAAAGCAGGATGTGGTGACCCTTTCCTCTACTGAAGCGGAATATATAGCTCTGGGGGAGGCTGCACAAGAGGCCTTATGGTGGGGAAAAGTATTGAAGGACCTAGACAGCAGAGACACATTTGTTCCACATGTGTTTTCAGACAGTACCGGGGCCTGCAAACTGTCAGACAACCCGGAATTCCACCAGCGGACTAAGCACATCAGGCGGCGCCATCACTTCGTCAGGGAATGTGTGGAGAATGGAGAGCTTCTTGTTTCGTGGATATCAGGGAAGGAGAATCCAGCTGATGGACTAACCAAGGTATTAACAGGACAGAAGTTTACGAAGTTCAAAGAGTACCTAGGAATGATGATTGGGAGGAAATATTGAAAAGATGGGACCAAGATCTGGAAGGAAATATAATGTTGGGAGCGTTCATGTGGACTGGTGGACCGTGGCTGGCAATAATGGGTATTGACTTTCAATGGGTGCTAGATTAAGAGGGGGTGTTGAACCGACGGTGTAATCCTAGCACCGACACGGAGGAATTATAGGCCGGCGGGAGGAATTATAGGCCGGCGGGAGGAATTATAGGCCGGCGGGTTGACTGATGGTTGACTGTGGCGTGTGAAAAGTTTTTACTGTGGCAATTGTGAAGGTCGCTGTGAAGGACATATAAGTCACGGGTCCTGTGCATACTGGAGACTTCTTCTGTAATGAATTAATCAATTCTCTCCGCTCGAAAGCGTGACTTCTTGAGAAGTGAAACCACTGATCGAACTCTGCGACACCGCAACCGAAGCGTATAAAATGCTATGGTGCCGGAAGTTAATAATCAACATGAAATTTGCGATACAACCAACGCAACGCAAAACCTATCAGCAACCACAACCTGATATGAACTAAGGTAGAAATATCAAAAATCTATACTATTTGAGATGCTCTATCATTCTATGATATTTTCATGGCAAAATCTTTATTCGTTGTGAAACTGAAAACGTTCAAAGTTTTTTTACTTTCTTAGGAAATGTACCAAATGTTACATGCCAAGCCCCATACAAATGGATTAGGCATCAAAGGGTTCCCCGCCTGTGACTTATGATATATACATGATTTTTGAAGGCCTCTGTACCATATTGATGACCATCCTTATATGCCTGCATAATATGAAGACACTTGTTATAATAACGCCAAATAGAGATGTCTGAAATAGAAAAAAGAGCTTTGGGTATAGTTTCTCGTAGACCTGCAATAGACTCTGGAAAAACCTTCTATGAGTGGTGCGAGCGTGGGCAGCTGTAGACGTAAAGCGAGCGTGTAATGCGACCGTGTAAAGTGACCGTGGCTGAAGGGTGCGCGATTGCTCAAGCAGCAAAATGACACATATGGTGCTGCTTACTAATGCTGGCTGGGAATGTTACAACATGTTGATTATTAACTTCCGGCACCATAACTGCAAATACGAGGGCAAAACTATAACAGACCTAGGAGCCGTGCTGGGACACATACTAAAGTACGACTTCGATGACCGAAAAGCTACTATTTCTGAGCACATCACAGAATACGAAAGGAGATGAAACTACCTAAGATCAACAATAGCCAACGCGTCGTTCGACCAAGCTGACTCTGACATGGTTGAGTTTGGGGAATTAACCAAGAAAATAGCCTACTACTTGTGTATATGAGGTGTTGTGTTATTTTATTTATTTTTTAATTTTTATTTTATGTTATTTTTTTCCCTCTGAAATTGCAAAGTGCAGTCATTCAAACTTGGCAACCGTGTGTCTTGTGAGCTTGAAAATCGTTTGCGAACCAAACAGATAGGAATTGAACAATCATAATAGTTTGCCGTTGTCGTTGTTGTTGTTGTTGTTGTCTAGTATAGATATGTGTGCTGTGTGCTATGTGCTCTGCTTTGCTGTGTTATGCTACGTCGTGTATGTATTTCACAAAAGAAAAAGATATTATGTGCGTAAGTTTTTTTTTTTTGATACTGTAATTTGGTGAATTGTATAGTATGTTTATCAACCCTTTTTTTTGTTTTTGTTTTGATTGGTTTGTTTTCTCCTACCTCTTCCATCCCCTCTTCCGTCCTCCCATTTACGTACCCCGCCGTAGGCAGTATAAGTGTATATACAACTTTGTGGTCTCTCAGGATATATATATATCGAATTTGTGTAAAAATCGGGTTTTTGGAGTTGTGATTTCTGTTTTTGTTGAGTGTGGAGATGAGGGTAGGGATGTGGAAGGGGAAGGGGGGTTGAGGAGGAGGTGGGGGGAATGTAGAAGGAATGGACAGTATTAAGAATGAAAGAGAGATGACAATGCATTTTCGAGGCTGCCTACGTACGTACCTAAGCCCGTCCCCACTGGCGGGATAGGAAGTATGTAGCGTCTGGTACTGATGGGATGGTTGGTGGTGGTGGTGGTGGTGGTGGTGGTGAGTGGGTGGTGGTATATATCGAATGAAAATTCTTTGTATAATTTTTCCTTTTTCGTTTTAGGGGGTGGAGGATGGGTGAGTTATATATATAGCAAATCCTGTATTGTTTTAGGACAAAGAAAGATAAGGATAATGGAAGGGTTTGAAAGGTGAAATGGTGAGTATAGGTGAGAGGTTGAGAGAAACCCAGCGTAGATAGGTAGAATAGGATATTGCGAACAAAAAAAAAACGAAAAAGAAAACATGGGACAATGAAATGAAAAACTGAAACGTAGAATAAAGAAGTAATGAATTATAGTACGGAGAGGCTAACTTAGATGAGAAATGGAAACAGAAGACTAGATCTTCCCATGTATGCTATTCTTTCTAAATCAATCTCTTTTATATCAACCATCATGGCAACGATGTTCTAACTCTGTTTCCTTGAGTTCGGTGGAGCAGCAAGAGGAGGGCATTCGGCAGGGGCAATCGCGTGGACACCAGGACAGCGGGTGGGACATGAGCACTTGAGGCTCAGGGAGTCAGGACCTATACGAGCACTGCAGCCACCGCACGATGCGGCCCCCAATCCAGTGCGCCCATAGCCTTCCCCTCAACATATCCCATCTCAAGAATTTTGCTGTCGCAATAATCCGTGTACACCTCGCAAGCGTATGGTGAAATCCCAAGTTTCCGATTCAAGTGCTAGTAAAGAGCTTCAGACTAAGTCTCCGACCCGCTTGAGCTCGCGATAAGAAGAGCTGCCTTTCAATTCTGACAGATCAAGTAATAAACCCACCCTGAGTTCCCCCTCAACCATGGCGAGACTGACCATCATGTGTATTTTTTTTTTAGCTTGTTTAATCTCCTCAACAACATGGAATTAGCCGCCTCTGCTGCCGGACTGGCCGGACTTGCTGGACTGACGCTACAACTGGCCCAAGTCTCGAGAGTGTGCCGACATTTATTCTGGAATGAAAGAAGTCGGCTATACGCATGATTCCATATTGCATAGTCTCCGGACGGAAGGGCTTCGACTGAAGCGGTGGGAGAAAGCTTGGGGACTAGACACTGGCAACACCTCCAGCAAGCAACTCCAACATCTTGACCCTAATGACGAGCAGTATAGATATGCAGCAGCTGGCCTAGCGAGGATTGTTTATGTGTTTACCAAGATCGCCGAGTTGCAATCAAAATATCAAATCGAGCCTGAAACGAATGACAAGAGAATACGTGACCGTCTTGGGGTCAGCAAACTATTCCCTAGGTCCCGTTCCAAATCTCCAAATCCAGCAAACACTAGTCGGGCTACAAGCCCGAGCCCTCAGCTTTCAGGGCTTACTCTGAATCATAGTGATCTCTGTCTTTTGGAAAACTCAAAGACCCTCACCAGTACACAATTGCTTCCAGGTCTACAAGAAGAGATTGCCTCCCTGAGTAATGCTGCACAGAAAGTACAGCAGTCTCTGTCTATCTATCGCAAGCTGCGTTGGGCTGGCATGGACAAGGCAAATTGTAGCGAACTGATAGACCAGCTGAAGGAGTATATAGATGGCCTCTTCAACGTATTACCACCTGATTCCACTCCTATCAGTGTACCCCAGACTCAAACCATACCCAAGACACGGCTTAGTTTATCTTTCAATGTTCCAATCAACATTTCCCATGTTCGGCAGAATCCTGATTTTGTTGGAAGGGAATACCTCCTCGAGCAGCTAGCACATGAGATAGGTGAAGGCAGGGCTGCAATGGATATTACCCAGGTAGTGCTTCATGGGATGGGGGGTATGGGGAAGACACAGATTGCATTGGAATTTGTTTATCGCCATCGCAAAGACTACTCATCGGCTTTTTGGATCAATGCAGCTAGCGAGCAGACAACAAAAACCAGTTTTATTCAAATTATGGAGCAATTAATTGAGCATCATGCCTCCCTCTTAGATGAGCCGGACTACAAACATATCGGCAATCTCCTTGGTATGGCAGGCAAGCTCGACTCGGCGGGACTTTTTAGTACAGAAAAACCAGAAGAAGAGCAACATGTTATCAAAGCTGTAAAGAAATGGTTAACTGCCAAACAGAACAACAAATGGCTACTTGTGTTCGACAACCTGGATGACCTGGAATCGTTCGACATAAATGATTACATTCCTTCATGTGACTTTGGGACTATAATCATTACCAGCAGAAGGCGTGAGAGTATACAGGGCCGAAGGGGTTTAGAGGTATATCAAATGCAGAACAAGGAAGCGGAAAAGTTACTTTTAACCAGCGCAAGGGTAGATTTGGAAAAGCTCGCTCCTGAGGGTAAGTGAATAATGTACCTAAATATAGTTCACTAATTAATCCGAATATAGAGCGCAAACTCGAGGAAACAGCAGCAGCAACGGCAATTATAGAAAACCTCGGTTACCTTCCCCTTGCCATAGCTCAGGCTGGAGCGTATATCAGCGTTCAACAATGTTTATTCAGTCATTATCTCAGAGAGTATAAGACAAATTTCAATCACCTTTTGAGCAGGAAATGGAAAGTGGGAAAGGATGATAGATCTGTCTTTGCTACATGGGAGTTGTCATTTAATGCAATCAAGAACCAAAATCCGAAAGCTGCAAAGCTGTTGTCATTATGTGCGTTTCTTGGTAATAATGATATATGCGAGGATTTTTTGAGGCGAGGAATGAACTTAGCTACGAATGGTAGGCAATCGTATATTTTTAGAAACATAAAATTTGTACTTATACATCATTATAGATACAAGCCTGACAGACTCAATCCACCTGCTCTTCTCATACTCGATTGCTAAGCGGACGGAGACATACGATAGTTTCAATATCCACCCACTAGTTCATCTTTGCATTCTATGGAAACTGGAGATGGAGCCCGACGAATATCAAAAATATGCTATTGAAGCTTTTCTTATGGTCGCATCTGGAATCAAAGGCAGAAATCATGAGGTCAGTGACTGGATCTTTCAGCGGCAAAACTTGCCACATCTCTTTGCTGCAGAAAGGCAAATGAAGTATCTACCATTGGAAAAGAAGGAGTCACTGGCAGCCTTGGAAACTTTCCGCAGCGCCTACAAAGGCCATGGTCATTATGGAAAGGCAGAAGAAATAGGTACAACTCTATTGGCTGCAAACAAGAAGTTGTTTGGCACAAACCACTCGAAAACCCTGGGTACCATTTATGATATGGCAGGAGTATATCTCAATCAAGGGAAATATAACCAGGCGCTGGAGTTGTATCAGCAAGTATTAGAATTGAGGGAAAAATCTCTAGGTCCTGACCACTTAGACACCCTTAATACTGTCCATAACATGGCACTAGTATATAAAAATCAAGGGAAATATAGCCAGGCACTAGAGCTGTATCAGCGGGCATTAGCAGGGTATGAAAAATCACTGGGCACAGACCATCCAAACACCCTTCGAACTGTCCAAAACATGGCTATAGTATATGACAGTCAAGGGAAATCTAGCCAGGCACTGGAACTGTATCAGCGGGCATTAGCAGGAAAAGAAAAATCTCTGGGTGCTGACCATCCAAGCACCCTTGATACTGTCGGAAACATGGCAATAGTATATAAAAATCAAGGGAAATATAGCCAGGCACTAGAGCTGTATCAGCGGGCATTAGCAGGGTATGAAAAATCACTGGGCACAGACCATCCAAACACCCTTCGAACTGTCCAAAACATGGCAATAGTATATCAAACGCAAGGGAAATATAGCCAGGCACTGGAACTGTATCAGCGGGCATTAGCAGGAAAAGAAAAGGCACTAGGTGCTGACCATCCAAGCACCCTTCTAACTGTCCACAATATGGCAGTGCTATATGAAAATCAAGAGAAATATAGTCAGGCACTAGAGCTGTATCAGCGGGCATTTGCAGGAAGCGAAAAGGCACTGGGCGCTGATCATCCACATACTCTTTGGAGTCTGAAGGGTGTGGAAGATTGTCAGGCAGCTCTGAAGTTAACAAAATAGAGTGTCAGAACACTACGGATTAGGAAAGCTTTTCTACGGGAATTTGTTATGGCGCTATTATCTGTTTTTCAGTTTATTTTGTTTATGTTTATTCAAGTATCCATGCTTTGATTCTACATTGTTATTCCGTTTCTCATAATCCATATATATACCCGAACAACTCAGTATAACTCTTTACAATTCACCGGAGAGAGTATTCGCTTGCCTTTTTTATCGCCGGATGGCTGAAGAGGGGGAGGGGAATTCGCTGTTGGGGGCGCAGGGGGTGCTGCTCATACGTTTTTTCTTCATTTATAGCTAGAATTTTGTACATATTCCCACAGAGAGTTCTGGTTCAGTTAAACTTGTGCGTAATTGAAGGTGCGGGGAGCTAAATATGTATGTAGGGGGGGGGTGAGATGTATACAGTAACAAAGTAAGCGGGGGGGGGTATATACAATATGTTCCATGAACACGTTGAGTTTTGAGTTATCTATATGTAGCGTATGAATAGAAGAAGGGGATTATAAGCTTGTCTGGCACAATGCAGCCCCAAAGTATATGATAGCGAGCCTTTGGTATATGGGGGCGCAAAGGGGGGGCTTAAAAGAGTTGGAGGGACAAGAGAGGGGACGACGGCATGTAGAATGGAAGTTCTGCTGTCGTAAGGAGAGAGGACAGTACTCACCTCCTCCGTCCATCCTACCATCTACCCACCTACCCAAGTACCTAACCCCACCCCGCCGGCAGTATTACTATATATATATATATTTCTTAATAATGGTTTGGTAGTAAGTAGTAGTAGTTGGGTACTGATCATATATATATCGAAATTTCTTTTGTAATAAAAATTGCCTTTTTTTTTTATGTAATGGTTTACATATACATGCGATTCTGACCAAGATGAGATAAAAGATAATGGAAGGAGCTGAAGGAGGAAAGGTATGTACAAGTGAGAGTGAGAAGAAACTCCAGTGTAGATAAATAAGATACATTACATACCGGGGGGGGGGGAAAATACATGGGACATGAAAATGAAAAAACGGAAACGTTAGAAAAAATATAATAATGAACCAATCAATGGGCAGGAGAGGATAAACATAAAGTTCTTTTAGCCCGGACTGAATCACTTTACGAATGGACTGGTATATATATCAGTAAACTAAAACTAACCCCTACCTACACAGGAACTTTTAAAAAGTTATGATATACCCCTTCCGTTTCCCTTACATTCCCTTCCCTTTGCTTTGCGATTCCCTACCAAGGTATCATCCACACCCGTTAGGAGTATATCGGTCCACAACCGGTTCCCTTGTACTCCGGATCTGAAAATTGATCGAAGTATTGCTGGTGGGGACGAATCCGTATGTTCCGATGTCGAGTGGGTCTTTCATCAGGAACTCATATACGTTAGGTTTGATCTTGATATTTCAGGGAGGTAACAATTACTGAAGGCAGAATTAAAGCTATAAAGAAATTATACACTTGCGCAGAATTAAAGTTATATTAAGAAAATATACACTTGGGCAGAATTAATATGTGAATTTTTATCTCTTGTTCTTCCCCGCATGATTTTTGGTCTCTTCTTCTTCCCCACACCAATGGCACTCCGGAGTTGCCTCTTTCACCAGTTATTGAGAAAATTTGTAATTGCGTCCATCCCGACAGTACCCCTCTTCGTATTCAACTTGCCGGTGGATCTCTACACCCCGGACAGTCCCTCTTCGTATTCAACTTGCCCCAAATATTTTCTACACAACTTTTCCACAATTGCCTTAATCCATGCCGGTGGATCCCGGACAGTCCCTAGGCAAATACCTCGAGTACGAGTACCTGAGCTCTTGACAGTCTCCAGGAGGATACTGAAAATACTTCCGAACGTACCATTCTGCTATAGCTTGGCGTATCGATCCATGCGTCGTCGTTAACAGATATCTTACGACAGCGGTGGTATTGTTCAGAATAACTTGTGTTGCATACGGGGCATGTGGATGCAGTTACACATTCCATTTTCGCGGCAGGTGAACTTTCTGAATATGCAATGCGGAGAACTTTCTGAGTATGCAGTGTGGAGGGAAAATGAAAGGAAAGAACGGTAATGTGACGCTGGAGAGTGGCGGAGAAGTGATAGATCCTTGACTAGTTGTAGTAATAACCTGGAGCAGTAGCGAAGCGGTGGAGAGAGGAAGAAAGTGCAAAGCGAGCATATAAGTGGGGATATGAAATCAACTCCCTGAGGCGTGCCAGCCAATGCAATAAGTACTAACATTTACATGGTCCGATGTTTTCACTATTTCGGGTGATGTGGCACCAAATATGACAGGGGTAAAATGGATTACTGTATCAGGCAAGTAATTAATATTGATTAATATACATATCATAATAGTGAGAATAGCCCTCGAAACAGACTAGTACATACAGCCAGATCTTCCTATGATATAATGAACCCCACTATAGCGAAAACTTTGCTACTATGATACGAACACACTGCCCTCGGCGATTTCCCTCTCCACCTATATATTCTGCCCTTGCTATAATGAAATCCCACCAAATAACGAAACGAAAAAAAATTTAGGGGAAGGGCAAATGAAATCTATAGAAACTCCTATGGTGATCCACTAAGCTACTCTTATATCCTTGCCTGTGACGAATAGCAAAGCCTAAATGTTCAATTGTGAGTACTACTGTAGTAGCTACTGTATATAGGTACTCGTTTCCAATCCCAGCGATCTCCCACTCAAAGCCAAACCAAGAAAAAGACAAAACTTAAGGCAATTCCGAAACGAAGCAAACTAGGTTTAGCAGCTACTATGGATTGGGCTTTTGTTTATGATAGTCGAACTAGGCATATGTGTTGCAACAGTCCAGTTTCCAACATACATATACGGAGTACTGCCATTCAGAACAGGAATAGAATAGCTTGGATCCGTCCAGTTGATGAGACTACAGCTGACCAGGCTAGAGACAGAATAGCCCTGAGTAATGTTTGCTCCCTTCTACAGTTCTAACCTCTCAAACATTGCTAGAATTCCATTGTGGCTGAGGAGTTGGAGTTGAGCACTGAAGTATCAAGACTGTGTTATTGAGGGAGTTGGAATGTAGTTCAAGGTATGGTTTATGCATGATAACAAGTCATATGCATAATTCTCCACTGTCAGCAAACCAAAATCGATAATTTTTACCTCGCTAAATCGGACTTGTTTTTTATTTCGTGATTGTAGTGGGGTGGTGATCCGGGTTTTGAGCGATCGTCCTGTTTATTCGTTTACCACTCAATTTGCTTTTTAGGTGCTCTCGGGGAGGCTGGCTCATTTGTTCATTCTGTTTTTCAGTAAACAGTAGTTCAATTGCGTTTTCTAGTTGTACGTGCAGCTGGGTTTGCTGGCAGTGGTTGGAGAATCTCAAAAGTAAATCTCAAATCTGTATTTTTAGGTCCACTTCGTCCTCATGTATCCAGATATTTTGGACTATTCTTCTAGTGGAGGTGTCGTCCAGTGTTGACGCTCACAACCTAAAGTTCTTTTATGTATATGGAAGAATAGTTTATTTGCTCGCTCAGTGATCTTGCGAGCTCTACTATCTACTTAGTTAACTCTATTTGCATATAGGATCCCCAATCTTTTATATAGTCTAGTTGCACTACCCCTCGTAGAGGGTCTGGTCCAAAACATTGATTTTTAGTATGGGGCCCGGTTCAAGATGGTGTCTTGGTAGACGACACCAATATTCTATTAATTTAGTATACTTATGCTGGTACTCTATACTTAACATGCTCAATTTGCTCGATATCTTATGCACGTACTCAGTATACTCAATGTACTCAATATCTTATATGTACTTAGTATATACAACTCATACTGGCTCACTCGGCAGCCGAGTAGTAGTTGTACATTATTGCAGCCAAGTAGGGTATGTTTTATGGCATGACAAACTGACCCGAAACCCGACTTACTTAGAAAAACCGACTCAGAACTCACACCAAGTGCAAATGCTATCATAATGCATCCCAGTATCCTAACGTTAGATCTTTTACCCTGGTGCATCCTGACACTAAATCTTCTATCCTGGTACATCCTGATACTATAAGTGAGCCTTTGCTCAATGATCATTGCGTCTAGATGCATTTGGGTGTTCACAATGCAATTTTAATAATTGACTTGCATCCCGACACTGGTAGTTGGCATGGGGTTCTTTCATGGCCCCCACTATTCGTACCCTGACACTGGCAGTCAGCATAGGGTTCTTTCGTAGCCCGCACCATTTGTACATTACCTTCGGTATCACACTATCCTGAGTCAGTATAGGGCTCTTTTATGGCTACTCTAATTTGTATATCACCTTCAGCATGGGGATGATGCCATCTCCACTCAAGATCTCATGCGTGTAATAAATATGCTTAATATACTTAACATGTTTAATATCTCATGCATGCACTCAATATGCTCAATACTCTCTATATCTCATGCTGCGATCAATGTGCTTCATATTCTCTATACCTCATGATGCGCTCAATGTGCTTCATATTCTCTATAATTTGATGGGCAATAATTTATTATCCATATAGATAATAGTAGAAGGAATCTCTCTTTAGTCATACTCTCTCTCCTGATCTTTATATAAGAGAATTCAGAAATCAAGATCTCCAGCTCCTCCAATATCATCTCTCCTACAGATCTTATAAGCTACAAAAAATAGATTAGTTCTATTGATCGGTTCCATGATACTGATTGCTATCTTCTAAATCTCAAGACCCTTCCTAATTTGTTTAAGTTTCTCTGGTATAGCTATTGCTGTATACATTCTAAAGAGTACTTTAGGGATTTTTGTAGTGGAAAGTATCTAATCTTGAAAAATCTATTCAGAATTCATTTCTCCTAATCTCAAATCAGTATTAGCAATATTGAACAGTAAATTCATTAATATTTTGTAGGCATCAAGCGTAGAAGGATGATACAAGTGCGACGACACCTATATGTACCCCTAAGGCACCAGGTACAAGTACAACGGCACTCAGGTACAACAAGTGCGACGACGCCCAGGTACAAGTGCGACGGCACCCACATATACCTCCAAGACACCAAGTGCAAGTGCGACGACACCCAGGTACAAGTGCGACGGCACCCACATGTATCCCCAAGACACCAAGTACAAGTGTGATGACACCCACAGAACCCCCCAAGACACCAGGTACAAGTGCGACAACACCTATATGTACCCCTAAGGCACCAGGTACAAGTACAATGGCACTCAGGTACAAGTGCGACGATGCCCAGGTACAAGTGCAATGGCACCCACATATACCTCCAAGACACCAAGTGCAAGTGCGACGACACCCAGGTACAAGTGCGACGGCACCCACATGTATCCCCAAGACACCAGGTACAAGTGCGACGACACCCACAGAACCCCCCAAGACACCAGGTACAAGTGCGACGACACCCCCAAGACACCAGGTACAAGTGCGACGACTCCCACAGAACCCCCCAAGACACCAACACTCTCGTAACGATACTCAGCTGTCACTCGCACAAAAGTACCATGACACCCACATAAATTGCGATGACACCCAATAATTTTGAACTTACCAATCCTCTACCAAGTGACATTCATCTACAACAACAAATGCATCAGCAAAAAAAATATTTCCGCTGGGTGGAAACCCTACACCCAGGGCATGGCAGGTTCGCCCTGAACGCCTACAGCCCCCGGCGTTTTTACAAACTCGTATTGCATACTCAACGTATAATGTAACCACTTATCGTGCTGTATTGCGCCCGGTGGAACTAAAATCACTTGCCTCACCTAGGGCATAATTGATGATACCTCTCAGTTAGACGTGCCTACTCTCGTAGCCCAGGTGTGCAGTCGGTATAAGGACCTATATGCTGGTAATGCCATCCACAATGTCGATACCATGGCACATTGAATAACTAATTATTCATTTCCAGCATGCGATCAATGGAATAAAAAAAAACAAAAAAACAAAAAAAAACAAGGTTATTTATTTCTAGCTATTATGATCTATATACAGGTACCATTTTCACCATTCCACCATGCCATGCCATCGTATATCGCTCTACCGCTCTAGCTCTTTCATGTAAATATAGCCCACATTGCCATAGCTCGCTATGGTGCATCTCGAGCTATCAAGAAGAGCTGCCGTAGCTGTTATATTCTGGCTCATCTCTCGCTAGCATGGAGCCCTGCCATACCTGTCAATAGAGCTCATTCTGCAGTATATGTCACGCCATCGAGAAGGGCTGCCATACCTGTTCAGTTGAGCTCATGCTGCCATATCTCGCGCCATCGAGAGGGCACTGCCATACCTGTTAAGTTGAGCTCATGTTGCCATATCACATGCCGTCGAGAGGGGCCTGCTCATATTGCCACATCGCGCGCGGTCGATGAAGACCTGTCATATCTATTAAGCTGAGCTCATGCTACGAGTGGGAGTTGCCATACCTGTTGAATTGAGCTCATATTCCCTCATTGCATGCCGTCGAGGAGACCTGATGTACTTATCAAATTGGGCCTCATTCTACCACATCTCATGCAGTGGAAATGGACCTACTATACCTGTAAATTGAGCTCATTCTACTACATCTTGCGCTGTCGTGTAGGACGTTCCATACCTCTCAAATTCAGCTCATTCTACTACATCTCGTGCGGTGGAAATAGACCTGAATAACCTATTAAATTGAGGTAATTCTGCTACATCTCACGTATAGGACCTGTGATACCTACTAAATTTGGCTCATTTTGCCACATCTCATGCCATCGTATAGGGCCTATTGTATCTGCTAAATTCGACTCATGCTGCCTTTATCTCACACCATTGTATAGGACCTGCCATACCTGTTAAGTTCAGCTCATTCTACTAGTGCATCTTCCACTATAGAAGGGGGCTTGCCATACCTGTTAAATTCAGCACTGTCGTACTTGTAAAGTTGAGCTCACTCTGCTACAGCTTGCAGCATAGAAAGGAGTCTATTGATAGGATTCCGTAGTACCTCTCAGGCCATTTACTTCTGCTACACCTGTTGCATTTTTCACATTAAAGAATACTGTTATTTTCTGCGCATAGGTACATTGCACAATTTCCTACCACTGAGGTTTCAGCTCATGCCTCAGCAACCCGAAAGTATACTGATCAATAGCTCATTATGCTCAGTCTGTACCCACGCACCAGGACACTATTTTCATTATTGCTGATATAGTATAGACCATAAAGATACCATTACAAAGTATGAAGAACTATTGCAGAGTACAAAGATACTTTAATAGAGGTAGTAAATGCAGAGAGTTACTATCTGCTAGGCCAAAAAGATACTTAACTAGCGATGCTCACTAGTCATCTGCATAGCTTATATAGCACTCATTTCATGACTGCAATGCCTTTGCTATCATATGTTACCTGCATTGCGTATGCGTGCGTACATCCACCGACTGCCCACCCTACAGTTTGGTAAGCTGTAACATTGAGCATATTGAGTATACTGAGTATGCATATGATATATTGGAAATATAGAGTATATTGAGCATGTTAAGCATATTGAGTGCATGCACATATAAGATACTAGGAATGCTAAGCATATTGAACACACCTATGAGATATTAAGTACATTGAGTATACTAAGCATGTGCATAAGATATCGAGCATAATAAGCACGCTGAATGCATACATGAGATATTAAGTATATCGAATGTTAGTACAAGATGTAATCTGGTTGAATAGGAAATAGGTGTGTTGTCGTACCCAGAGAACAAGTGTAGAGTACCAGCATAAGTGTACTAAACTAATAGACTATTGGTGTCGTCTGCCAAAACACCATCTTGAACCGGGCCCCATACTAAAAATAATGTTTTGGACCAGACCCTCTACGAGGGGTAGTGCAACCAGACTATCTTTTAAAGACTTCCTTCATTACCATTTTTCGTGTTAGCTCGGTCCGAACTAGGAACCGTTTTTTGGATTAGTGCAATTTCTGTGGTTTTTTACCGGATTCAGAGTTCTTCCCTAACAAAACATAGAGAAGAGACGGAGCACAAAAGACAATTCCCCGATCCTGCATTCTCTGACCTATTCTCCCGCCGGCGGTATAGGGAGGATTTATCTTCTAATCGTGATGTCTTGGAAGCAGTAGTGAGATATATATCAAATCGAAAGTCTTTTGTATAAAAATCGCTCTCTTTCTGTTTGGTTTAAATATATGCGATCCTGTATTGTTTAAAGACCAAAGATAAAGTTGCAAGTATAGCTTAGAGGAACCCAGCGTAGATAGGTAGAATAGGATATTGGGAACAAAAAAAAACGAAAAAGAAAACATGGGCCAATGAAATGAAAAACTGAAACGTAGAATAAAAAGTAATGAATTATAGTACGGAGAGGCTAACTTAGATGAGAAATGGAAACAGAAGACTAGATCTTCCCATTAGGTATGCTATTTTTTCTAAATCAATCTCTTTTATATCAACCATCCTTTCCGTCCTCTGTTTCCTTTCCGTCCTCTGTTTCCTTTCCGTCCTCTGTTTCCTTTCCGTCCTCTGTTTCCTTTCCGTCCTCTGTTTCCTTTCCGTCCTCTGTTTCCTTTCCGTCCTCTGTTTCCTTTCCGTCCTCTGTTTCCTTTCCGTCCTCTGTTTCCTTTCCGTCCTCTGTTTCCTTTCCGTCCTCTGTTTCCTTTCCGTCCTCTGTTTCCTTTCCGTCCTCTGTTTCCTTGAGTCCGGTGGAGCAGCAAGGGGAGGGCATTCGGCAGGGGCAATCGCGTGGACACCAGGACAGCGGGTGGGACATGAGCACTTGAGGCTCAGGGAGTCAGGACCTATACGAGCATTGCAGCCACCGCACAGCGTCCACAGGTTGGGCTATTTAATATTCTGCAGAGCAGCTGCACGATGCGGCGCCCAATCCAGTGCGCCCATAGCCTTCCCCTCAACATATTCCATCTCAAGAGTTTTGCTGTCGCAATAATCCGTGTACACCTCGCAAGCGTATGGTGAAATCCCAAGTTTCCGATTCAAGTGCTAGTAAAGAGCTTCAGACTAAGTCTCCGACCCGCTTGAGCTCGCGATAAGAAGAGCTGCCTTTGAATTCTGACAGATCAAGTAATAAACCCACCCTGAGTTCCCCCTCAACCATGGCGAGACTGACCATCATGTGTATTTTTTTTTTTAGCTTGTTTAATCTCCTCAACAACATGGAATTAGCCGCCTCTGCTGCCGGACTGGCCGGACTTGCTGGACTGACGCTACAACTAGCCCAAGTCGCTCGAGAGTGTGCCGACATTTATTCTGGAATGAAAGAAGTCGGCTATACGCATGATTCCATATTGCATGGTCTCCGGACGGAAGGGCTTCGACTGAAGCGGTGGGAGAAAGCTTGGGGACTGGACACTGGCAACACCTCCAGCAAGCAACTCCAACATCTTGACCCTAATGACGAGCAGTATAGATATGCAGCAGCTGGCCTAGCGAGGATTGTTTATGTGTTTACCAAGATCGCCGAGTTGCAATCAAAATATCAAATCGAGCCTGAAACGAATGACAAGAAGAGAATACGTGACCGTCTTGGGGTCAGCAAACTATTTCCTAGGCTCCGTTCCAAATCTCCAAATCCAGCAAACACTAGTCGGGCTACAAGCCCAAGCCCTCAGCCTTCAGGGCTTACTCTGAACCATAGTGATCTCTGTCTTTTAGAAAACCCAAAGACCCTCACCAGCACACAATTGCTTCCAGGTCTACAAGAAGAGATTGCCTCCCTGAGTAATGCTGCACAGAAAGTACAGCAGTCTCTGTCTATCTATCGCAAGCTGCGTTGGGCTGGCATGGACAAGGCAAATTGTAACGAACTGATAGACCAGCTGAAGGAGTATATAGATGGCCTCTTCAACGTATTACCACCCGATTCCACTCCTATCAGTGTACTCCAGACTCAAACCATACCCAAGACACGGCTTAGTTTATCTTTCAATATTCCAATCAACATTTCCGACGTTCGGCAGAATCCTGATTTTGTTGGAAGGGAATACCTCCTCGAGCAGCTAGCACATGAGATAGGTGAAGGCAGGGCTGCAATGGGTATTACCCAGGTAGTGCTTCATGGGATGGGGGGTATGGGGAAGACACAGATTGCATTGGAATTTGTTTATCGTCATCGCAAAGACTACTCATCGGCTTTTTGGATCAATGCAGCTAGCGAGCAGACAACAAAAACCAGTTTTATTCAAATTATGGAGCAATTAATTGAGCATCATGCCTCACTCTTAGATGAGCCGGACTACAAACATATCGGCAATCTCCTTTGTATGGCTGGCAAGCTCGACTCGGCAGGACTTTTTAGTACAGAAAAACCAGAAGAAGAGCAACATGTTATCAAAGCTGTAAAGAAATGGTTAACTGCCAAACAGAACAACAAATGGCTACTTGTGTTTGACAACCTGGATGACCTGGAATCCTTCGACATAAATCATTACATTCCTTCATGTGACTTTGGGACTATAATCATTACCAGCAGAAGACGTGAGAGTATACAGGGCCGAAGGGGTTTAGAAGTACATCAAATGCAGAACAATGAAGCGGAAAAGTTACTTTTAACCAGCGCAAGGCTAGATTTGGAAAAGCTCGCTCCTGAGGGTAAGTGAATAATGTACCTAAATATAGTTCACTAATTAATCCAAATATAGAGCGCAAACTTGAGGAAGCAGCAGCAGTAGTCGCAATTGTGCAAAACCTCGGTTACCTTCCCCTTGCCATAGCTCAGGCTGGGGCGTATATCAGCGTTCAGCAATGTTTATTCAGTCATTATCTCAGAGAGTATAAGACAAATTTCAATCACCTTTTGAGCAGGAAATGGAAAGTGGGAAAGGATGATAGATCTGTCTTTGCTACATGGGAGTTGTCATTTAATGCAATCAAGAACCAAAATCCGAAAGCTGCAAAGCTGTTGTCATTATGTGCGTTTCTTGATAATAATGATATATGCGAGGATTTTTTGAGGCGAGGAATGAACTTAGCTACGAATGGTAGGCAATCGTATATTTTTAGAAACATAAAATTTGTACTTATACATCATTATAGATACAAGCCTGACAGACTCAATCCACCTGCTCTTCTCATACTCGATTGCTAAGCGGACGGAGACATACGATAGTTTCAATATCCACCCACTAGTTCACCTTTGCATTCTATGGAAACTGGAGATGGAGCCCGACGAATATCAAAAATATGCTATTGAAGCTTTTCTTATGGTCGCATCTGGAATCGATGTTCCCGAAGACAGAGAGCGTGAGGTCAGTGACTGGATCTTTGAGCGGCGAAACTTGCCACATCTTTTTGCTGCAGAAAGGCAAATGAAGTATCTACCATTGGAAAAGAAGGAGTCACTGGCAGCTGTGGATACTTTCCACAGGGCCTACAACAATCACGGTCACTACGGAAAGGCAGAAGAAATGTGTACAGCTTTATTAGTTGCAAATCAGAAGTCGCTTGGCACAAACCACTCGAAAACCCTGGGTACCATTTATGATATGGCAGGAGTATATCTCAATCAAGGGAAATATAACCAGGCACTGGAACTGTATAAGCGGGCATTAGCAGGGTATGAAAAATCACTGGGTGCTGACCACTTACACACCCTTAATACTATCATCTGCGTGGCACTAGTATATGAAAAGCAAGGGAAATATAGCCAGGCACTGGAACTGTATCAGCGGGCATTGGCAGGGTATGAAAAATCACTGGGTGCTGACCATCTAAGTACCCTTGGTACTGTCCATAACATGGCAATAGTATATCGAAAGCAAGGGAAATATAGCCAGGCACTACAGCTGTATCAGCGGGCATTAGCAGGGTATGAAAAATCACTGGGTGCTGACCATCCAAGCACCCTTGATACTGTCCACAATATGGCAGTGCTATATGAAAATCCAGGGAAATATAGTCAGGCACTAGAGCTATATCAGCGGGCATTAGCAGGGTATGAAAAATCACTGGGCACAGACCATCCAGACACCCTTACTGCTGTCCACAATATGGCAGTGCTATATGAAAATCAAGGGAAATATAGTCAGGCACTAGAGCTATATCAGCGGGCATTAGCAGGGTATGAAAAATCACTGGGCACAGACCATCCAGACACCCTTCGAACTGTCCACAATATGGCAGTGCTATATAAAAGGCAAGAGAAATATAGTCAGGCACTAGAGCTATATCAGCGGGCATTAGCAGGAAGAGAAAAGGCACTGGGCGCTGATCATCCAGATACTCTTTGGAGTTTGAAGGGTGTAGAAAGATGTCAGGCAGCTCTGAAGTAACAAAATAGAGTGTCAGAACACTACGGATTAGGAAAGCTTTTCTACGGGAATTTGTTATGGCGCTATTATCTATTTTTCAGATTGTTTTGTTTATGTTTATTCAAGTATCCATGCTTTGATTCTGCATTCTTGTTCCGTTTCTCATGATTCATATATACCCGAATAACTCAATATAACTCTTTACAATTCACCGGAGAGAGTATTCGCTTGCTTTTTTTAATCGCCGGATGGCTGAAGAGGGTTGGGTGGGGGTTCTCACGTTTTTCTTCATTTATAGCTAGAATTTTGTACACATTCCGACATAGTTCCGGTCCAGTTAAACTTGTGCGTAATTGAAGGTGCGGGGAGCTAAATATGTATGTATGGGGGGTGAGATGTATACAGTAACAAAGTAAGCGGGGGGGGGGTATATACAATATGTTACATGAACACGTTGAGTATTGAGTTATCCATATGTAGCGTATGAATAGAAGAAGGGGATTATGAGTTAGTCTGGTACAATGTAGCCCCAAAGTATATGATAGCGAGCCTTTGGTATATGGGGGCGCAAAGGGGGGGCTTAAAAGAGGGTTGGAGGGACAAGAGAGGGGACGACGGCATGTAGAATGGAAGTTCTGCCGTCGTAAGGAGAGAGGACAGTACTCACCTCCTCCGTCCATCCTACCATCTACCTACCTACCTAAGTACCTAACCCCAACCCCGCCGGCAGTATAAGTATATATATTCTTAATAATAGTTTGGGTAGTAAGTAGTAGTAGTAGCAGTACTTGGGGTACTGATCATATCTATATATCTATATCGAAAAATTCTTTCTGTATTATATATAAATATAACTTTTTGTGTTTGTGTGTGTATACATATACATGCGAATTCTGACCCAGAATGAGATACGTGAGTGGGTTGAAGGAAGAAAGGAAGGGGGAAGGTACTGTATGTTATAGGTTGAGAGTGAGTGAGAAGAAAAACTCCCGAGTGTAGTAGATAGATAAGATAAGATACGTTACATACGGGGGGGAGGGAATACATGGGACATGAAACGGAAGCGTAGGATATAATTATGTACCAATGGGCAGGAAGAGGATAAAACATAAAGTTTCTTTTAGCCCCGGAACTGAATCAACTTTACGAATGGACTGGTATATATATGTATATATATCAGTAAACTAAAACTAACCCCTACCTACACAGGAACTTATGATATACCCCTTCCGTTTCCCTTACATTTTCCCTTCCCTTTGCTTTGCGGTTCCCTACCAAGGTATCATCCACACCCCCACCGCTAACGAGCCGCACGCAAAATCCCGGAAACACACACACACAAAAAAAGGTGTCATATACTTCAAAACATAAAAAACATCCCCCAAAAAAAAACTTTTTCCAAATGTTACACTCTTCACTCATTATTGCGCAAAAATAAAATCAAAACTCTTTCTCATATTTTCTTTTTTAAAAAAATTAATACTCAAGAAATACCACTACTAAGTAGAACCGTTGAAGGTCCTCAACTACCCCCCCCCTCCCCCCCCCCCAACAAAAACCTTTTTGCGGGGAAAAATCTTCTCTCACCCTCCCTTCCCGAACCTAACATAAAAGCGAAAACAAAGCCCAATACAAATCTTTCAACAAATGCCCCCCTTCCCCATACATATATTGTTTTCCCCGCAAAAAAGCGCCCAATGAAAAGAAACACAGGAAAAAAAATGCTACACCCAACCCAACCCAACGCCAAACATGTTGAAGTTTGCCTTATTTTTTGTTAAAAAACCCCCCGTTGACCGTATACAGATACTTTTTTTTTTTTGGTTGGTTTTTGTTGTATTTGCTGAGAAAGAGAAGAAGCAAATATCGTTTCTTGTGAAAACGAGAAAAAGAATAGAAATCACACAAATATATTAAAATAAGAAAAATTATACAACAGAGATTACATGGAGGTTTAACTATTCAATAGCGAAGTTCAGGGTATTGCTTTTTTAGTTATTCATAACCTCTGGCCGAGAGGTTTGCACTGCTGCGGTTTTATCCGTTTCTTCGACATTGCCATTGACGTCTCTAGCTACGCCACTAACGCCGTTCGTGCCGTTTACTCCATTCTTGCTGTTGCCGTTTGTCACGGGTCCATCCGTGAGGTCCCCGAGGCTCTCGCTGACGTCTAATTCGTCGTCCAGTTCGGGAACCTCGAGGCCCTTAAACAAATCAAATATGGCATGGGACTCGTGGAAGTCATTGTGGACTATATTCGGGAAATTAGCTCGCAAAAAAACCAATAGGTAGACATTTGGGAAAAAAAAAAAGACTCACCGATATTCACCAAGAACCAGGTATCCATGATCTTCTTGATGAGATGCCTGCTTGGACTTGCGCTCGCGTAGCACGACGCCCAGTCTTTGCCCAGCCTGTACGCCTCGTCCTTCCACGCAAGGAAACTGATGCTCTCGACAATCGTCGGCTGCACAATCTCCTTCCCTGGATACACGCCCCACGTCACCGCATTCGGCCCGCCGTCTCCCGAGTTCGTTTTCAGGTTCCCCGCAGCGTCGACAGAGTAATACGTCAAATCCGGGTTCTGCTCAATTCGCGCAATGAGCTCTTCTAGCACGTTCGGGTGCACTAGGAGCTCCAAGTACGCCTTCTGGTAGACGTATCCGTTCTTGGGACCCCATCCGTAAACGGGGTGCGAGGACTTGACGCCGTTGACTGCAGGCTGCGAGTTAATCGTCAAGAACCCGCGCCGGTTAAGGTCAAGCAGGCTGTCTTTGATGACATCCACCTCCGCGGTAATCGGCGAATCGCTCCATGGCAACGAGCTCAGCCCCCCGCTGACATACTTGACAAACAGACTCGCAATTTCCCGGATTGTCTTTGGGTAGCCCCATAGCTTGGTATTCTGCTCATTTGTACCCCGTAAGCCAATTCCATAGGTATTATCCACTTCGCCGTACGCTGGTGACCTAGAGTCACCCCAGCGACCGTTAGGGAACTCGTCCCAATCCTGAGTCCGTTGCACGTAGGACTTGTTCCTGTTCTTCCAGAAGATGGGCCGAACATTTTCCTCCTTGCGGTTTAAGCCGAGTGACTGGCGCCAAGGTAGACTTGGAGTGCTTGTCCCGTCGGAAATCAGGTCTAGACCCTCCAAAACCATGCGTGTAGCGGCAGCAAGATTCATAGTATAGCTACAGTAGAATGTCAGCGCCAGAATGTGGAAGGTATGAGGAATTAAGAAGCATACAAGTGAAGCTGTAATATACCAGCATCCAAAATCTTCCTGCACATCTCCACAACAAGATCCTTGCCAATTTCTCTGACCGCGACATCATCATTCTTCACCGGCTCAAGCACCTCCATCCACCTCTCAGGAATCTTGCATTTCGTCCATGTTGCTCGCCTGATGAACGCTGCATACGTATGTATCGGCATGATACCAGGGATGATTGGCACGGTGATACCAATTGCTCGGCATTTTTTAACCCATTCTAGGAAAATGTCCACATCATAGAACATCTGGGTAATGACGAAAGAAGCGCCGGCGTCGACTTTCTCCTTCAAGTGCTCCAGGAGCAAGTCGGCGTCCGGCTGATCGTCGCAACCTTCCGGATAACCAGCGACACCGATATCAAAGTAATCCCCGTAGGTCGCACGGATATGCTTCACGAGGTCCTTTGCATAGTGAAAGCCGCCGGAAACGGCCTCCCACTTCTCCTTCTCTCGGGGGGGGTCTCCTCTCAGCTGGATAAAGTCCAGTTAGCCCCTACTGGTTGTACGGTTGCCAGGGAGGGGTTGTGTGACTCACCGCCAAAATGTTCTGGCAACCAGCTTTGTACGCTTCCTGAAATCGAGCAGTTAGCAAGCAACGCGACATTGGAATGCGCAAAAGAATGCTTTGTATGCGGAATATTACCTTCAAGGCGTTGTCGACCTTCTCCTTTGGCATCCCGGTGCAGGTCAGGTGCATGCATGTTTCCAACCCGTAGACCGTTTGGGCGACATTAACCATCTCGCAGGTCAAATTGCTCAGTCGCCCGCCGGCATTCCATGTGATATCGATGAATTGAGGGCCTAGGGCATGCATCTTGTCGATACGGTCATACAAATTTTGGACACCCTAGCAATCAGGGGTCAGTTTTATCAGGGGACGCATCATGAGGGGGTAACCGAAGAGTTGGTAGCTGATGAAAACGAGCAATCTCATTCCAGTGGCGGCGTGTAAACATACCTGCGCGGTCTTGGGAACATAGTATTCAAACGAGAATATGGGCTTCCCCGAGCGCTGGGAGTCGGCCAACTTGTCCTTGATATGCATCTTGACGAGTCAATGCTGTCTGTCGTTCAGTGTAATTGCTCTCTGTAATCTGCTGCGCTCGGCTCAATGTAAGCTTTTTTATTTCTTACACTTTTTTTTTCGCTGCCGCTGGAATGCTGGCCCGTCCCCGCAATGGGTTCCTGGGGAAGTCAGAGGAGGTGGAGGTGGTGGGAAAGAAGTGGTGCTCTGGCGTGGCAAGGGAGGCCAGCTTGGGGGCAGTCTTGTAACCAGCTTGGGGGGGGCACCTTGTTCTCTGCAGCAGCCGGGGCCAAGGACGGAGTGGGCAAACTGTGTCAGTAGGCTTGCTTAGTCGCAGCGCCGGTGCGACAGGGCGGCTTTATACAGTAAGAAGCGGAACCCCTTCGAGTCCCCCTCTGGCCTCCAGAACGCTGGCGCCGGTCTGCTGGCCCTGCTGCTGCCGGAGCTAGGAGAGAAATGGGAGCCTCTCCAGCGCCGTTCCAGCCTCTGGGAACAGGCACGAGGGGCCCGAATGGGGGCAGTGTCCCGGGGGGTGCAGTGAGTACCCCTCGAGCTGCTGCGTAAGGAATGTTTGCGCTCCCACGCCGCCGGCAAATCCCTGTGACCTTGTTCTTTCCCCTGTCAGAATGACAGGATCATCCTATGACGATTGCTCTCTCTCTGCAATTGCGCGCACAGAAAAAAGGACGATGACTTACCCCACACCTCAAGGTTTCCGTGCTCAATTACCCTCAATGTTCACCAATGCCGCGGGTGTGCAATTGGAAGTGAGGAGGGGAGGGGAGAGGAGAGAAAGGTGGAGCAGGATGGAGGAAGCGGGGGGTTGGCGGAGGGCGTTGTGCACAACCAAGTTATAGCTGGCTTCTACGATACTAAACTTGAAAAACGCTCAATTCCCAATTCATCCAACCAACACCATGTAGAATTCGCACCCCCCCCAAAAAACTGTGATTACATAGAAGACTCTAGATACATCTGAATAAAATCAGTTCTAGGGGTTCTATCTATCTGTCCTCTTCACTCTAATGCCCCCCTCTCCCATTTTTAGCTTTCGGCACCAACTCCCTATTTCTTTTTTTTTTTTTTCCGTTCTGGTTGTCACTTTTTGTCCTACATATCAAATTTTTTTTCTTTCCAAACTTTTTTTTTTCCCTTTTGGGGTCCTGGCTATGCTGCTGCTTTGCTGCATGGCCGTCCCTGCGCCTATTCCCGATTCTGTGCTTCCAAGGCGAACAGCCGACATGGGTTCTCCGTGGAACAAATAAAGTGGGTTCCCACCCAACCACTCCCCTCCAGAGACAGGGGGGTGGGGTACCGAAAAAAAAAAATTGGCGGGGAACACACCGTCACACTCACGTGACGTGGAGTGAAAAAGATTGACATCGAAAGGCTAAGGCTCGTTATGGACGGATCCGGGGTTTCGTGGGAACGGACATCGATTTTTCTCATTCCGTGCTGTTTGATGGGGTAAGTATTTATGTACATGTGCCGGATGCCCCAATGTTTCTTGAAGATAGGAGAATACAAGTTGTTTCTGGTTCGAGCGCCTGTTGCCTTTTGCGGCCGCCTTCATCTGCATTGCGGGCGCATGCGTTTGTACGTTTCGGTTCGCAACATATACATATGGAGGTATGTACTCGTCCACGCAAGAATAACAGTTGAGTATGCAGACGGGATTAGCAATTTTGCGGTATGATCATACATGGGGATCTAGGTCTAACATTGCTGTACTCTCCCACCTGACGCGCGTCCAGTGGACGTTTTTCGACCTCTCAATCCTCCTCCTCCTGATTTTGCAGTAGCTCACGCATAGCTTCACTGACTATTTCCGGGACATCACCGCCCGTTTCCTCGACTTTATCAAGATAGCTCTTGGCCTCCTGCAGGAGTTTCTCTCTCCTAGCCATACGCTCCTTTCGCTCTCTTTCCGCTACAGCGCCTCTTCTATTTTCCCGCCGTCGAAAAGCGTCGTCTTCTTCCTCATTATCACTTTGCAAAGAATGTGGAGTTTCGTATCCGTCGTCGTACACTTGATCGTCGTCAGGGGCTACCTCAAGGTCCGCTAGCCAGAGACATATCATGCCTCTAATACACCAAAGCCTCGAGTCATCGCTCCAAGGAGGTGTCAACATTATCTCTTCCAGGTGTTCTTTTATTTTCTGGGGATGTGACGGAGCAAAGAGGTCAACTGATGGAGACAAGTAGTATTCTTTCCTAGATATCCGCCCGTGTTCATCGCTGTGTGCGGCGTCATTATCACTATATCCTGAAGAGTCAATCAATAAAGCAATCAACACGGGGTAGAAATCTATTGCCGAGGCATAAGTAGTTTTGCCCATTTCCCATTTCTTCTGCTGCTTCATTGCGGCTGTCTCCGCCCGCTCTGCTTCAAACGTTGCAAACTCCGAGTCGCTTGCTTTGGGAATCTTATGACCAAACCTGTTTATGGTGAACGGATATTGAAGGATAAGGCGGTTGAGATACTCAGCGGCCTGGGCTTGGTTCTTCTCTTTTCGAATCCTCTCTTGACTCGCGGAAAGTTCGTCCACCGGCTGACTATCGGGCCGCTCACCAGTGCGCAGAATCAAGTCCCTTCCCAGGTCCCATACCTTCCTTAAATCTACCCATCGTCCTCTTACTAGCAGCCCAAACGCTCGCTTTGCGCGGTCCCAGTCGCGGGTGAGAACGGATTTTTGTAATATTGCGTTGAGAATGGCTTCGTGGCGAGTGCGCAGTTCCATCGGCCTCCGTGGGGGCATGAAGAGGCCCTGCCGCGCAAGATTCTCAACGTTACGCTTGTAGCGGCCCTCCCTGTTGAGATAGCGTGGATGGGCGCGTGCGGTAGAGAGGCTAGAGGGGTATGTCGCTGTCTCTTCATCTTCAAGCAGGCCCGTTCCTTCTGTGAGGCTCGCATCCGCACCGTTGCTGCTGCGCGGCTGAATACTTCCTTCCTCCTCCAGTTGGCCCAGCTCCTCCCCGTCGCCCCGTTGAGCACCCCCACCGTGAAACGCGCTGTCCACGTGCCCGTCGCTTGGCAGTTGCGCATCCTCGTCCTCGCCATCTTCGTCCTCTTCGTGCCTGAACTTGCGCTTGGCCCTGTTGGGATTCGGGCGCGTTCCGTGCGCCCTCCAGTGGTAGATCGGCGTGCCGAAGAAGGAGTGGTCCGTGGAGAAGTCCATCTGCGGCCCTGGCTTGCACTCGCGCGGGAGTCCTGGGTGCGACGGCGTGGCAGTGTTGAGTTCGAGGCCCACGTTTCGCGGCTGGCCTCGCCGGCTTATCGCCGCGGCGCTATCGTCAGCTGACTCGAGGCTTGGCGGCCGAGCGTCCATGTGCGGGGGAGGGGCGCGCGAGAAGCAGGGGCCGGGAAGTACTGGTATGTATTAATAACTTGGAGGCTGAGGGCCCTGGGCCGAATGAAGATGGGACGTATCGCACAGCAATGCTTGTACCTGACTTGTCCCATAGCAGACCCCCGTGACCCTTACGATACAATGGTAATGGTGCCACCGCTGCCGGGAACCTTTTACAACCTCTCGCATCGTGCTCGATGCTCACGCTCGAACCACGCTACTATTACTAAGACCACGCCAGGCAGCTAAAGCCCTCACGCCGGATCTTACTTGCGCACAACTGCAGCGCACATCTCAACGCTGCTGCCTTCCCCAATCACAGCGTCAGCAGAAGCACCCAGCCCGCAAACGAACGCCCCCCCGCCCCCACCTGCACCCAATCTGCACACTGCGCTGCAGCTCGTCACCGCCCCCAACAAGCATATACTCAGATAAAGTATGTGGAGCTATTGGGAACTCTAGTTTTTCTTTTCTTTTTCCTATTCGTTTCTCTTCTGAAGATCCCGTCTAAATATAAGCAAGCATACTGACTCTATCTAGGTTGCCGTCGGGGAGATAGCAGATAGCATATCGAGCCTGGCTTAGCCTGGGTTGGGACAAACGTTGACGGACACCCTCTCCCCCGCACATCACGTCTGGTCGGTGCGTTATCGGAACTTGACTTGTAGATACTTGGTGGCGTTGCTTCTTGCTCTTCTTCACTGGGTTTTGGACGAACGGATCGATACGACACAACGTGAGAGATTTCCCAATATCACTATACAGTCGGCATACATACAGCTTGAGAAGGCTTGCTATTGGCGCAGTGTGCTCACCAGTGGGTGGGTTGCGAAGGTACTTTCTGCTTCTTCCTCAAGGACGGGAAACTAGGGCGCCAGGGAACTAGAAGATTGATCACGTTTGGAGAAGAAAGCTTGAAGGCACAATGTAGGCTCCTGATCCATCTCTTTCTTTCGCATCTGTCGTTTGTGTCCTGTGTTTGTTTGTACTAGTATAGTCTGTGTCTGCTAATTTCCGCGCGCGCACAACATGCAACAAACAGGCAACTCACAATCTCCAACATCTCGAGTTCCCAGACTCTGATGCTCGACGTCCCCGCCGACATGACCATCGCGGACCTCAAGGCGCTCATTCTTTCCGAACTGGTCCCGTCGTCGTCTTCGAGTGCAGCTCCAACGCAGCTAACATTATATTACAATGGGAAGAAGGTCGGGGACCCCAGCAAGACGTTGGCGGAGAGCGGGTTCCAGGATGGGGATATGGTGGTTGCGCATGCGCATGCTGCTGGTACCCAGGAGGGGTCCAGAAGAGCTGGGAGGCCGCCGTCGTCGTCGGGTAGAGCGGAGAGTAGTGGTGGAGGAGGTGGAGCTGGTGCGGGAGATGGAGGCAGACCACCGAGGGGCATGTTGGAGCCGGATGCGGAGATGATTAGGTTGCAGGTCCTGGGAGATCCGAGACTCATGGAGGAACTGAGGAGCGCGAATCCGGAGCTGGCGGGTGCGGTCAACGACCCGACGAGGTTCAGGCATATCTTTGAGCTTATGGAGCAGCAGAGAAGGGATGCTGAGAGGCAGAAGCAGAGGGAGATTGTAGGTGTCTTTGCGTTGCAATGCCATGTCAAATGATTTGGGTGGGAGAATTGAAGCAGGGTGAGGGCTAATCTGTGGTTATGCGATATTGCGTGCTGGGCGAGGGATGGTATAGGCGTTACTTAATGAGGACCCATTCAACCCAGAATCACAGGCGAGAATTGCGGAGCTGATCCGCCAGGAGCAGGTGATGGAGAATTTGCAGAGTGCGTTAGAACATAATCCCGAAGGTATGTAACTCTGCTACTTTGTCTTTTTTACGAATCTGGATCAGAATTTCTGTACTGGGGGAGGGAAGATGCTGATACAAGTGTTACACAACATGCAGCATTCGGCAGGGTCATTATGCTTTACATCCCCGTTGAAGTCAACGGACACCCCATCAAGGCGTTCGTCGACTCGGGCGCCCAAGCAACCATCATGTCCCCTCACTGCGCAGAACAATGCAACATCATGCGCCTAATTGACAGCCGCTTTGGAGGTATTGCCCGCGGGGTTGGAACGGCAAAGATCCTCGGCCGCGTGCACTCGGCCCAAATAAAGATTGGGAACCTGTACCTTGCGTGCAGCTTTACAGTGATGGAGGGAAAGGGGGTGGATTTGCTGCTCGGGCTGGACATGCTGAAGAGACACCAGGCGAAGATTGATCTGGAGAGGAATTGTCTGGTCATTGGTGGCAGCGAGGTGCAGTTCTTGGGGGAGGCGGATATCCCGAAGGCGGAGTGGGAGGTGAAAGGTGGAGAGGAAGGGATCGAGCCGACAGTGGAGGGGCCAGGAGGGACGGCGATTGGAGGGAGGACAGGGGCGTTGGTTGCTGGGCCGACGGGCTCGATGTCGCCGTTGCCTAGGGTAGCGGAGGGCCCAGGCCCGGTGGTCAGGGAGACGCCCGGAGCGTACTCGCAGGGGCCTTTGGGACCGACACCGCATGCGCAAGGACAGGAGGGGGCACGAGAGGCCGCGCCGCTGCCGCAGGTACCGGGTGGAGGAGGGGATAGTGGGGGACTCAGTGAGGAGGCGATTGGGCAGTTGGAGGCTTTGGGGTTTTCGAGGCAGGAGGCGATTGCGGCGTTGACGGCGACCGGGGGGGATGTTGATATGGCGGCAAGCTTGTTGTTTAATTGATATGTTGTTAGCTGGGGGTAGTTAGCATTCTGTGTATGTTGATGGAGTCGGCTATGGGGGGACTCATGAATTATTTTCTTGTTGTCGATTGTGTGATTTTTTATTTAGTGAGTGAATGATAAGCTTTGTATGGGCTGCCTTACTAGTTCCTTGCTCTACATTACTCCTTGTTTGAGGTATGATGTGAAGGTAGATCATCTGAGTTGAGTATAATGTGAAGGGTATATACAATCACATGGCAAAAGAAAGTGTATGATACGCATAATTTGATGTCTTAGACATGCATACACGCTATTACCGCCACTACCCTCCAATAAGGAACTTCGACACGGAGTTGAATATTTAACGTTGGGGCAAAGAGAAATACGAAGACGACACTTGAAGGAGGTTAAAGGTCAGTAAGGAATATACCGCCAACCTATCTATAACTATATCTACATATAAAAAGAAATCCATAAAGACGTTCAAGTTCCGTCTCCTCTGCCAAACATGCCCATCTCAACTAACTAAAACACGCCGCATCGTCTACCACTCTCCACTTCCGATAGCCGGAGGTTGCGATCGAGGGGGTCCGCGAGTGGGGCTTTGGCGTCTGGAGGTTTTCGTGGAGAGAGGGGGGTTTGATGGGTGGAGATGGGGTCGGTGGCAAGCGAGGGTATGTGATATTTCGTACTTGGTCTCCGGCTCTTCGGCTCTTGGGGCGCGTGCGAGAAAGGGTGCTCTGCGATCTGTGGGAGTGAAAGACCCTTGCTGGGGTTTTTCGGAGGCGGTCGTGTGGTTCTTGGGGGCGGGGTTGGTGATGGTATGGTAGGAGAGGCGGCGATGGAGGTAGATGGATGTGCTGGTTGAGGGGGCGGGCGGTTTGGGGTGACATTTGTTATGGTGGGAAGGATTTTTGTAGATTTTGGATGTTGGTTAGTTGGAGATTATTTTTTTTCTTTTTTTTTTTTTTTCTTATGACTTCCGGTCCTGTTTATGATAGGAGTGGACTTATATAATTTTTTTTTTTTTCTATACCCTAATCTTGAAAAGTTATCTCCGGGTCAGAGTTCCCAATATATACCTGTATAGCACAGTGTTGTAAGACGTACGCGCGCTTGTGTATCAGACACGCGGCGTGTATGTATTAATCGAGCACATGCCCAAAGATTGTGCACAGGTGTAACTAGTACACTTTCATTTGCCGTGTGACTGTATAAGATACTATTTTGTTATTTTTTGTTTTGCTTGGGGGTAGATGGGTGGATGGATGGCATTTGGGGCGGGGGGGGGGGAGGTCATATATATATGGTAGTGTATATCGAAGAAGGGTGTGAGATGTTGATGGATGGCGGATGAGTATGCGTTTGATGGTTTATGGATATTAATGTGGTTTATGGATACAAGGGTTGATGGATACAAGGTTTGATGGATATAAGATTTTCATGGATTCCCCTCTCCCTCCCTCCCTTCTCTTGCCCCTAAAAAATGAACTGGAATGAAAAGCTGAAAATAGAGAAATGGGTAATAGGAGTGTAGGTGGGTAGGTAGGTAGATAGGTAGGTAGGTAGGTTGAGGGGATTATGTGGTGTATGTATGTATGTATGTATGTATGTATGGATGTATGGATGTATAAACGAAGCTATGGGTACAGTACAGAGCTACCCTATACTGCCCTACTACTACACTACCCAGCCCAACCCTCTGTATCCAGCCAGGGGGCTCAAGGTGGTTGGCAAGCAAGCAAGCAAGGCAAATAAGGGAAAAAAAAAAAAAAAAAGAAAAGAAAAACCATAAAACCCCCAATTCACGAAACGAAGAACGCGGCATGTTTTTCTGGACGGAGGTCGGCGCGGCGCGGGGCGACGAGGGGGTGGAGTTGCGCGAGCAGCGTGATGGCCCACATGAGGTACATGGCGGAGAAGGCGAGGATGAGCGAGGAGCGCCAGATGCTGTTGGGGGTGGGGGGGAGGTGGTTAGCTGTTGGATGAGAGTGGGGGGGGGCGGGGGGGGGGGGATACGAACGTTTGGTTCTCGCCTTTGGGCGCGAAGAGGTAGGAGAGGACGCAGAGGATGCTGACGACGACGAGGTTGATGAGGATGGTGTAGCTGGTTTTTTTGGGCGGAAATGGTTTGTTAGTGTGTGTGGATGTGGATGTGTGGGGAGGGGGGATGGGGGATGGGGGGGGTGGTGGATTGTATGTACCCGTTCGCCATGGTGACGGGGTGCGAGGAAATCTCGGTGGTTTGGATCGGTCGGGGGTTTTTGCGATGGATAGATGCGAGCTACGTGGTGTAGCGATGCGAGGGATCGTTGAGAGTTGACAAGCTTAACTTGTAACCACGCTTGCGCGAAAGCGTTTATTTGGAGCTTTTTTTCTTTCGTGACGACGTCCAAATAAATGACGAAGGATGAATGACTGCCGCACCATCATATACGACTAGACAAAAATGCCAAGCTACATCTTAGCTTATGTGGCGCCTCCCCCTTGCTGTGGCTGGAGCCTACCAGTGAGTACGTACCTAGCTCGCCAAGCGTTGAAAATCTTGGCGGAGCGCACAAATTCGGTTGACCTTTTTTTTTTGTGGTGGTGGAAAGCATCATCATCATTGTTCGAAGGAGCTTTTGCGGTATTGCGACCTGGGCCCAGTTTTTTTTCTCTTTGTTGAGATTGTGGAGAAGAAGGATAGGAAAAAAAGATGCAGTTGGTATGTTGTGTGCTTGTTGGGGGCTTCAGGTCATGCTGGTGCTCTGCTGGACCCTCCCCCTCCCTCCCCCTCCCCAAGAGGATAGACAGGACGCTGACCCTCTAGACCTGGAAATCCATTGCCCCCGTTCCGACGGCCCAAGAATTCCTCGACATCGTCCTCTCGCGCACGCAGCGCAAGCTGCCGACGCAGATCCGGTCCGGCTTCAAGATCAGCCGCATCCGCGCCTTCTACCTGCGCAAAGTCAAGTTCACCGAGCAGACCTTCTCCGAGAAGCTCGGCGAGATTGTCGAGACGTTCCCGAAGCTCAATGACCTGCACCCGTTCCACAAGGATCTGCTCAATACGCTCTATGACCAGGATCATTTTAAGATCGCCCTCGGGCAGGTCGCGACGGCGAAGACGTTGATAGAGACGGTATGTAGGGACTATGTCAGGTTGATCAAGTATGCGCAGAGCCTGTTTCAATGTAAACAGTTGAAGAGGGCGGCGTTGGGGCGGTGAGTAGAATCCGTTCCCCTCTATATACAATGCTTGATATTGATTATGGGTTGTAGCATGGCTACCATATGTAAACGCCTTAAAGACCCCCTCGAGTACCTGGAGCAAGTCCGCCAGCATCTAGGCCGTCTGCCCAGCATCGACCCCAACACCCGCACCCTCATCATCTGCGGCTACCCCAACGTCGGCAAGTCCTCGTTCCTCAAATCCATCACCCGCGCCGACGTCGATGTGCAGCCGTATGCCTTCACTACGAAGTCGCTGTACGTAGGCCACTTTGATTACAAGTATCTCCGCTTCCAAGCCATCGACACCCCCGGTATCCTCGATCACCCCCTCGAGGAAATGAACACGATTGAAATGCAATCCATTACCGCCATCGCTCACTTGCGGTCTGCCGTACTGTATTTTGTGGACCTTTCCGAACAGTGCGGGTACAGCGTCGAGGCGCAGGTCAAGCTGTACCACTCCATTAAGCCCCTCTTCGCCAACAAGCTTGTCTTCCTCGTCGTCAACAAGATCGACGCTATGCGTCCCGAGGACCTAGATCCGGCGAGCCAGGAGCTTCTAAACTCCATAACCAAGAGCGGGGAGGTCCAGATGCTCAAGTTGAGCTGCCATACTGAGGAAGGGGTTATGGAGGTGCGGAACACGGCGTGCGAGAGGCTGCTTGCAGCGAGAGTCGACCAAAAGTTGAAGAATGTGTTGAACAAAGCGTCAGCGGCGGGCACGGAGGTAGAAAACATACTGAGTCGGATACATGTGGCGAGGCCGATAGGTGGGGTCGAGAGGGAGCCGTTTATCCCGGAGGAGGTTAAGAATCTGAAGAAGTACGATAAGAATGACCCCGGGCGGCGCAAGCTTGAACGGGAAATTGAGGAGGAAGAGGGTGGAGCTGGTGTCTACAGTGTCGATTTGAAGAGTGAGTTTGCGCACCTTGGTCCCACCAATTCTCCCAATATATATCTACACATACTAATTGGGTGTACGCTACAGAGAACTACATCCTAGACGACCCCTCGTGGAAACACGACAAGATCCCGGAGCTCCTCAACGGTCGCAACGTCTATGACTTCATCGACCCGGAAATCGAGCAAAAACTCGCCGAGCTCGAAGCCGAGGAGGACAACCTTCAAAAATCCGGCTTCTACGACTCGGACACGGAGCCGGACTACAACTCTGAGGAGGAGGAGATCCACGAGAAGGCCGAGTACATCCGGGAGAAGATTGCGCTGATGCGCAACGAGGCGCGGCTGCGCAAGAGCCTCAAGAACCGCGCGGTCATGCCAAGGAGCAAAGGGAAGGGCCGGCCGGTCGCGGAGCTCGAGGGGCATCTGGACAAGGTCGGGCTCGACCCGACGCACGTGCGTGCGAGGGCGACGCAGCGCGGGCGGTCGCAGACTCGTCCTGACGTGGATATGATGGACGTGGACGGGCCGGATGCGGAGCGCAAGGCGCTGTTGGCGAGGGCGAAGAGCAGGGCGAGGGAGGCTAGCATGGTCAGCCGACGGGACGAGGGGATTAAGGATGAGGCGAGCCGGAGCAAGGCGGAGCGCATCGCGAAGCTGGCGCAGAAGAGGAGGAATAGGGAGGCGAGACAGGGCGAGGCGGATAGGCATGAGACGGCGAGCATGCAGAGGTGGTTGGTGGCGGGGAAGAGGGGGATTGGAAAGAACCAGAGGAGGTGATGGGGGAGGGAAGGAAAGAGGGAAGGGGGATTGTTTACCTTGTCTGTCTTTTTTGTTTTTCGCCTCTTATCTAGGTTGTTTTCTCCTGGCCATGGTTCGTTATTTGTATTCTACATTCCATTCACGATTTGTTTTCCCGTATCTATCTCTCTATCTACGCTGGGTTTCTCTCACCTATACTTGCAACTTTATCTTTGGTCTTTAAACAATACAGGATCGCATATATGTAAACCAAACAGAAAGAAAGCGATTTTTATACAAAAGAATTTCGATTTGATACATATATCACTACTACCACCAAGACATCACGATTAGAAGATAAATCCTTCCTATACCGCCGGCGGCAGAGTAGGTCAGAGAATGCAGGATCGGGGAATTGTCTTTTGTGCTCCGTCTCTTCTCTATGTTTTGTTGGGGAAGAAGAACTTGAAGACCACAGAAATTGCACTAACCCAAAAAAAACGGTTCCTAGTTCGGACCGAGCTAACACGAAATATGGTAATGAAGGAAGGTCTATAAAGATTTTGGGATCCTGTATGCAAAATAGAGTTAACTAGATAGTAGAGCTCCCAAGATTACAAATAAACTATTCTTCCATATACATGAAAGAACTTTATGTTTATCCCCTCCTGCCCATTGGTACATTATTATATTTTTTTCTACGTTTCCGCTTTTCATTTCATGTCCCATGTATTTTTTTCCCCTCGTATGTAACGTATCTTGTCTATCTACACTGGAGTTTCTTCTCACGCTCACTTATACTTACCTTCCCCCTCCTTCAACCACTTACCATTATCTTGTAATCTCATCTTGGTCAGAATCGCATGTATATGTAAACCATTACATAAAAATAAGGCGATTTTTGTGACAAAGGAAATTTCGATATATACGTCACTACTACTACTAAGGCATCACCAAGATATACTCTTATACTGCCGGCGGGGTGGGGTTAGGTAGATAGGTAGATGACAGGATGGACGGAGGAGGTGTTGCCAGCGAATGCAGGTAACCAATGCCCCAATGCCGTTTACCCTGTACCTGCTAACCCGCCCTATCTACAACAATATTACAGTCTACTGTCCTCCTTACGATAGTAGAACTTCCATTCTACATGCCGTCGTCCCCTCTCTTGTTCCTCCAACCCTCTTTTAAGCCCCCCCTTTGCGCCCCCATATACCAAAGGCTCGCTATACTTTGGGGCTACATTGTGCCAGACTAACTCATAATAATCCTCTTCTTCTATTCATAAACTACATATGAATAACTAAATACTCAACGTGTTCATGTAACATATTGTATATATCCCCCCCCCCCCCGCTTACTTTGCTAATGTATACATCTCACCCCCCCCCCTAGATACATATTTAGCTCCCCGCACCTTCTATTACGCACAAGTTTAACTGAACCGGAACTATGTCGAAATGTGTACAAAATTCTAGCTATAAATGAAGAAAAAACGTATGAGCAGCACCCCCTCCGCCCCCAACAGCGAATTCCCCTCCCCCTCTTCAGCCATCCGGCGATAAAAAAGGCAAGCGAATACTCTCTCCGGTGAATTGTAAAGAGTTATACTGAGTTATTCGGGTATATGAATCATAAGAAACGGAACAACAATGCAGAATCAAAGCATGGATACTTGAATAAACATAAACAAAACAATCTGAAAAATAAATAATAGCGCCATAACAAATTCCCATAGAAAAGCTTTCCTAATCCGTAGTGTTCTGACACTCTATTGTGTTAACTTCAGAGCTGCCTGACAATCTTCCACACCCTTCAAAGTCCCGAGAATATCTGGATGATCGGTGCCCAGTGCCTTTTCTCTTCCTGCTAATGCCCGCTGATATAGCTCTAGTGCCTGACTGTATTTCCCTTGACTTTTATATAGCACTGCCATATTGTGGACAGTTCGAAGGGTGTCTGGATGGTCTGTGCCCAGTGATTTTTCATACCCTGCTAATGCCCGCTGATACAGTTCCAGTGCCTGGCTATATTTCCCTTGATTTTGATATACTATTGCCATGTTTCCGACAGTATCAAGGGTGCTTGGATGGTCAGCACCGAGAGATTTTTCTTTTCCTGCTAATGCCCGCTGAGACAGTTCCAGTGCCTGGCTATATTTCCCTTGCTTTCGATATACTATTGCCATGTCTCCGACTGTACCAAGGGTGCTTGGATGGTCAGCACCCAGTGATTTTTCTTTTCCTGCTAATGCCCGCTGAGACAGTTCCAGTGCCTGGCTATATTTCCCTTGCTTTCGATATACTATTGCCATGTCTCCGACTGTACCAAGGGTGCTTGGATGGTCAGCACCCAGTGATTTTTCTTTTCCTGCTAATGCCCGCTGAGACAGTTCCAGTGCCTGGCTATATTTCCCTTGCTTTCGATATACTATTGCCATGTCTCCGACTGTACCAAGGGTGCTTGGATGGTCAGCACCCAGTGATTTTTCGCACCCTGCTAATGCCCGCTGATACAGTTCCAGTGCCTGGCTATATTTCCCTTGACTTTCATATAGCGCTGCCATATTGTGGACAGTATCAAGGGTGCTTGGATGGTCAGCACCTAGTGATTTTTCTTTTCCTGCTAATGCCCGCTGATACAGCTGTAGTGCCTGGCTATATTTCCCTTGACTGTCATATACCATTGCGATGTTTTGGACAGTATCAAGGGTGCTTGGATGGTCAGCACCCAGTGATTTTTCGCACCCTGCTAATGCCCGCTGATACAGCTCTAGTGCCTGACTATAATTCCCTTGACTGTCATAAACTAGTGCCATGTTATGGACAGTATTAAGGGTGCTTGGATGGTCAGCACCCAGTGATTTTTCGTATCCTGCTAATGCCCGCTGATACAGTTCCAGTGCCTGGTTATATTTCCCTTGATCGAGATATACTCCTGCCATATCATAAATGGTACCCAGGGTTTTCGAGTGGTTTGTGCCAAACAACTTCTCATTTGCAACCAATAAAGCTGTACACATTTCTTCTGCCTTTCTGTAATGGCCGTGATCTTTGTAGGCGCTGCGGAGAGTTTCCAAGGCTGCCAGTGACTCCTCCTTTTCCAATGGTAGATACTTCATTTGCCTTTCTGCAGCAAAAAGATGTGACAAGTTTCGCCGCTCAAAGATCCAGTCACTGACCTCACGCTCTCTGTCTTCGGGGACATCGATTCCAGATGCGACCATAAGAAAAGCTTCAACAGCATATTTTTGATATTCGTCGGGCTCCATCTCCAGTTTCCATAGAATGCAAAGGTGAACTAGTGGGTGGATATTGAAACTATCATATGTCTCCGTCCGCTTAGCAATTGAGTATGAGAAGAGCAGGTGGATTGAGTCTGTCAGGCTTGTATCTATAATGATGTATAAGTACAAATTTTACGTTTCTAAAAATATACGATTGCCTACCATTCGTAGCTAAATTCATTCCTCGCCTCAAAAAACTCCTCGCATATATCATTATTGTCAAGAAACGCACATAATGATAACAGCTTTGCAGCTTTCGGATTTTGGTTCTTGATTGCATTAAATGATAACTCCCATGTAGCAAAGACAGATCTATCATCCTTTCCCACTTTCCATTTCCTACTCAAAAGGTGATTGAAATTTGTCTTATACTCTCTGAGATAATGACTGAATAAACATTGCTGAACGCTGATATACGCTCCAGCCTGAGCTATGGCAAGGGGAAGGTAACCGAGGTTTTGCACAATTGCTACGGCTGCTGCTACTTCCTCAAGTTTGCGCTCTATACTCGGATTAATTAGTGAATTATATTTAGGTACATTATTCACTTACCCTCAGGAGCGAGCTTTTCCAAATCTAGCCTTGCGCTGGTCAAAAGTAGCTTTTCCGCTTCATTGTTCTGCATTTGATGTACCTCTAAACCTCTTCGGCCCTGCATACTCTCACGTCTTCTGCTGGTAATGATTATAGTCCCAAAGTCACATGAAGGAATGTAATCATTGATGTCGAAGGATTCCAGGTCATCCAGGTTGTCAAACACAAGTAGCCATTTGTTGTTCTGTTTCGCAGTTAACCATTTCTTTACAGCTTTGATAACATGTTGCTCTTCTTCTGGTTTTTCTGTACTAAAAAGTCCCGCCGAGTCGAGCTTTCCTACCATACTAAGGAGATTGCCGATATGTTTGTAATCCGGCTCATCTAAGAGTGAGGCATGATGCTCAATTAATTGCTCCATAATTTGAATAAAGCTGGTTTTTGTGGTTTGCTCGCTAGCTGCATTGATCCAAAAAGCCGATGAGTAGTCTTTGCGATGGCGATAAACATATTCCAATGCAATCTGTGTCTTCCCCATACCCCCCATCCCATGAAGCACTACCTGGGTAATATCCATTGCCGCCCTGCCTTCACCTATCTCATGTGCTAGCTGCTCGAGGAGGTATTCCCTTCCAACAAAATCAGGATTCCGCCGAGCATGGGAAATGTTGATTGGAACATTGAAAGATAAACTAAGCCGTGTCTTTGGTACAGTTTGAGACTGGGGTACACTGATAGGAGTGGAATCGGGTGGTAATACGTTGAAGAGGCCATCTATATACTCCTTCAGCTGGTCTATCAGTTCGTTACAATTTGCCTTGTCCATGCCAGCCCAACGCAGCTTGCGATAGATAGACAGAGACTGCTGTACTTTCTGTGCAGCATTACTCAGGGAGGCAATCTCTTCTTGTAGACCTGGAAGCAATTGTGTGCTGGTGAGGGTCTTTGGGTTTTCCAAAAGACAGAGATCACTATGATTCAGAGTAAGCCCTGAAAGCTGAGGGCTCGGGCTTGTAGCCCGACTAGTGTTTGCTGGATTTGGAGATTTGGAACGGGACCTAGGGAATAGTTTGCTGACCCCAAGACGGTCACGTATTCTCTTCTTGTCATTCGTTTCAGGCTCGATTTGATATTTTGATTGCAACTCGGCGATCTTGGTAAACACATAAACAATCCTCGCTAGGCCAGCTGCTGCATATCTATACTGCTCGTCATTAGGGTCAAGATGTTGGAGTTGCTTGCTGGAGGTGTTGCCAGTGTCCAGTCCCCAAGCTTGCTCCCACCGCTTCAGTCGAAGCCCTTCCGTCCGGAGACTATGCAATATGGAGTCATGGGTATAGCCGACTTCTTTCACTCCAGAATAAATGTCGGCACACTCTCGAGCGACTTGGGCCAGTTGTAGCGTCAGTCCAGCAAGTCCGGCCAGTCCGGCAGCAGAGGCTGCTAATTCCATGTTGTTGAGGAGATTAAACAAGCTAAAAAAAAAAATACACATGATGGTCAGTCTCGCCATGGTTGAGGGGGAACTCAGGGTGGGTTTATTACTTGATCTGTCAGAATTGAAAGGCAGCTCTTCTTATCGCGAGCTCAAGCGGGTCGGAGACTTAGTCTGAAGCTCTTTACTAGAACTTGAATCGGAAACTTGGGATTTCACCGTACGCTTGCGAGGTGTACACGAAATATCGCGACAGCAAAACTCTTGAGATGGAATATGTTGAGGGGAAGGCACTGGATTGGGGGCCGCATCGTACAGCTGCTCTGCAGAATATTAAACAGCCCAACCTGTGGAGGCTGTGCGGTGGGGTAACAAGCTGCAGTGCTCGTATAGGTCCTGACTCCCTGAGCCTCAAGTGCTCATGTCCCACCCGCTGTCCTGGTGTCCACGCGATTGCCCCTGCCGAATGCCCTCCTCTTGCTGCTCCACCGGACTCAAGGAAACAGAGGACGGAAAGGAAGTGGGAGTTAGAACATCGTTGCCATGATGGTTGATATAAAAGAGATTGATTTAGAAAGAATAGCATACCTAATGGGAAGATCTACCAGTACTGGATAGGATACGATCTGCGGATAGGAAGCGACCGGGATTAGAGTACCCTCCCCCAATTACTAACACAGTCAATATTTCATTGAATAGTAAATACATATATACGATGCTGTGAGTATGGGCCAAATTGAGTGCGCTGATTCTAAATCTGCAGTCAAAAGAATGAAAAGGCTACATCTAAAGTATCTACAATTTTATACACCTCACTACCTTGCAGAATACCCCCCTCCAGCATTCACGAGCTCATACTCATCTTACAGCATTCCACCCACTAGTACATTGCTGGCAGTGGTGCCTCCAGTGTTATAGTATGATAAGAGATTAGCAGAAGCTCAAGGCTTGCACTATAGCACTGTACGTACCTTCTTATATAGAGCCTAAATCTATTTTTTAGTTCAAATTAGTGACTTCAAGCACGTCACCTCTGGATTGTGACTTCAGCAACTTCCATTCTGACCTAGCTGGCTGCAAATTGACTTCTATAGATCTAGGAGCTCATGTAGATGCTGCACCTTCTCTCCCAAACACCTCACAGCTCTAGTACTATGAGAGTTTAACTCTAAAAGCTCTACTGCACCACCACTCTACTATTAGCTTCAACCCTCACCTCACCCTAACCACAATAGCTCATTGCCTACACTATTGCCCATATCCTTGACTACATCCTTACTTATCATAGCCACAGCTATAGTGTTTGTACTTGACTCATAGTCCAGCAACAGCTATTCAACTGTTTTGGCTCGGTTAAGTAGCTACTTCTGTTATTTTTAAGAAGTTAATAAAAAAATACCAGTAACTGCCTGTTAACTCTTAATAGATGGATATACTGGTTTCTTGTATCACTGATGAGATATTACTACCTGCTCTTGTACTAGGTTCTACTTCAATCCTAGTAGAGGTGACTCTGGTTATAATATAGGTAAGAATCCGACCGATTTCTTTACTATAACTAGTTTTTACTATAGCAAACGCACTTTCTTTACCTGTATACATAAAAAAATCTGGACCATCCCTTCACTACAGTGAGTTTTTCACTAAAAAGAGGTTTATTACAGCCAGAATTACTTGTATTCAACTTATCATAAGCCTTACTTTATCGAGCTCCTCCTCTACTATCTCCCATATGTTCTAGTAATTCTCACATCAGTGTAAGTCTCAAATTCACACATATTACCACTTGACAGCATCCTTCCATACTCTCCGTGCTAGTTATATAGATGAGAGCTAGAAAAATACTAGAGAGGAGAAGAGGTAGCAGAGCCACCTATATAGCTGAATTCTTGGAGGTAGAGCTGCTAGAGACTCAGATATCTGAAGAAGTAGTGGCATTTGCATGCACTCTTCTATCCAATATATATGGAGCTTGATTCCAAACCGGTATCTTCAATTCTCCTCCTCTGAAGAGCTAAATAAGATTGAGATTAATAACTAGAAAAATATATGAACTTTTGGAAATATTTCTAATAGTACTTACAATGCTATACAATAGATCTTGAGCTTCTACTAACCTTATATTATAATTTAGTCCTCACAACCCGTTGCCATCAGTAGGCAGGCGAGTAGTGTATTTTAGAATGGGTATAAGCTTATGAGGGCCGGAGGGGGGTATTCTGCAAGGTAGTGAGGTGTATAAAATTGTAGGTGCTGTAGATATAGCTTTTTGGTCCTTTTGACTGCAGATTTAAAATCAGCGTACTCAATTTAGCCCATACTCAATGCATCACATACAGTTTTCCCTTGCTATACCGGATCTATAAAATCTGGCCTTTTTCGTCCGGTATAGCAAGGTTCCGTTATAGAATAAAATGCTTGGCAGAACAAAAATAATGTAATTGAGAACAACGACAGCCTAGTTTTATTATGTAATAGTAAGTTTAGTAAGCATCTGAAGGTGAATGCAATGTGGGATAGCCAAGATTGGACGTATCGTGTTAGTGTATCTGGTATAGCAAATATTAGTTGTATGGAGACAGGGGGGTAAGTGCCTGGCAATTCCTGTCCGGTCCGGTATTCTTAGTGCGTCCGGTATAGCAAGAGAGTTTTTTATGGGAGCGGGATGTAGCAACCTGAGAGCATCCGGTATAGCAAGGGAAAACTGTATATATATTTACTATTCTGTGAAATATTGACTGCATTTAGTAGTTGGGGAGGGTACTCTAATCCCGGTCGCTTCCTATCCGCAGATCGTATCCTATCCAGTACTGGTAGTCTTTTGTTCTCCGTTTCTCATCTAAGTTAGCCTCTCCGTACTATAATTCATTACTTCTTTAGTTTCAGTTTTTCATTTCATTGTCCCATGATATGCTTTCTTTTTCGTTTTTTGTTGTTCCCCCCCTCTCCCAATGTCCTATTCTACCTACCTACGCTGGGCTTCTCTCAACCTCTCACCTAGAAAGTGCATTGTCCTCTGTCTTTCATTAGCGGTATTCAGATTAGACTGTCCTCATATAAAATGGAATCCGGCGGACAAACCAGTTTATCCGGTCTGTAGTCTGAGTACCCTCTTGTGAAAATCGGATTTTTTGTCAAATCGGAAACTGGTTTTGGGTCTAAAAATCCACCGGAATTTATGCACACCAGGTCCTGAATATTGCATCAAGGCCCGCAAAATGCATCATATATATGCAGTTGTCGCAAAAATCCGACCGGATTTTTTCTGCAAAAAAACGCGAAAATAAACCGGTTTAACTGGTTTATAACATGAAAATACCAGATAAAATTTTGTATGGAGATGACCGGATTTTCCAGACTTGATAAAATTCTGAAATCCGGAAAATCTGGCCAGATTTTTCTAATCTGAATACCGCTATTCTTTATACTGTCCATTCCTTCTACTTCCCCCCCCCCCCCCCCCCCTCCTCCCCCTCCTCCTCCTCCTCCTCCTCCTCCTCCTCCTCCTTCTTCTCAACCACCTCCTCCCCTTCCACATCCCTACCCTCATCTCCATACTCAACAAAAACAGAAATCACAACCCCAAAAACCCGATTTTTACACAAATTCGATATATATATATATCTCTACTGAGAGACCACAAAGATGTATATACACTTATACTGCCTACGGCGGGGTACGTAAATGGGATGATGGAAGAGGGGATGGAAGAGGTAGGAGGAAACAAACCAAAAAAAAATAAAAATAAAAAAGGTAGATAAACATACTATACAGTTCACCAAATTACAGTATTAAAAAAAACTTACGCACATAATATCTTTTTCATTTGTAAAATACATCATACGCAACGTAGCATACACAGCAAAGCAGAGCACATAGCACACAGCACACAAATCTATACTAACTTACTCGTACTCGAGGTATTTGCCTAGGAACTGTCCGGGGTATAGAGATCCACCAGCATGGGTTAAGGCAATTGTGGAAAAGTTGTTTAGAAAATATTTGGGGCAAGTTGAATAATGAAGAGGGACTGTCCAGGGTGTAGAGATCACCAGCAAGTTGAATACGAAGAGGGGTACTGTCGGGATGGACGCAATTACAAATTTTCTCAATAACTGGTGAAAGAGGCAACTCCGGAGTGCCATTGGTGTGGGGAAGAAGAAGAGACCAAAAATCATGCGGGGAAGAACAAGAGATAAAAATTCACATATTAATTCTGTGCAAGTGTATATTTTCTTTATAGCTTTAATTCTGTCTTCAGTAATTATTACTTCCCTGAAATATCAAGATCAAACCTAACGTATACGAGTTCCTGATGAAAGACTCACTCGACATCGGAACATATAGATTCATCCCCACCAGCAATACTTCGACCAATTTTCAGATCCGGAGTACAAGGGAACCTCTTGTGGACCAATATACTCCTAATCAATGGACTATCTATACAAGTACTCAATGGCGCTAAACCTCATCTAAAAATTCAACCTGGCTTCAGCTGCAGCACCGTCTGACCTCTGGGAGATTGAAGAACATTCGATGGGAGAACAACCACAACAGGAACAAGAAGCAGTCACCCCAGCTCAGCCTCAAGAAGAAGGAAATGAAGAATCATCAGAAAACAAAACCTCAGAAGAAGATGAACCGAAACTACTAGCCAACATAGATAACAAAAATGATACTAAATGCTAGGAATGACAATCCAGTCAATCCCAAAATTAGACTTAAAACTCAGAGGGCAAGATAACTACGTCGGATAGATTAAAAACATATGGCGAGTACTACACTTGTATAAGATAGGAAAGAAAAGTTTCTGACATGTAGTGATAGACGAAATAGACAATAAAGGAAAAATCAAAGCAGAAGATGGAACTGTCAGCGACCTCACGGACGTGGACATGTGGGAAACAGCCAACAGCTTCGCTATACTGACCATGCTAAAAAACTGCAAAGACGAAGTGAAACCACTGATCAAACTCTGTAACACAGCGACCGAAGCATATAAAATGCTAACTGCAAATTACAAGAAAAACTATAACAGACTTAGGAGCTGTGCTGGGACACTTACTAAAGTACGACTTCCATAACCGAAAAGCTACTATTTCTGAGCACATCACAGAATACGAAAGGAGATAGAACTACCTAAGATCAACAATAGCCAATGTGTCATTCGACCAAGCTGATTCTGACATGGTTGAGTTTGGGGAATTAACTAAGAAAATGGCATACAATGACTGAAATTGAGAGAGAGCTGGAACAATAGGTGAAATTAGAAAAGAAAGATCAATCCACCAGTCTGCTGGGAATGGAATGGCATTGGTATAAGGATTCAGTAGTACTAACTCAAATATGCTTAATAGAATGGATGGCAGCAGTACTTGGAGTGCATAGTGAAAGGCATTCAGTACCTTCAAACGTGGAAAGCTACGCCGAAAATCCCGACGACAAACCAACTGACAAGAAGAAGTACTAACAGGTGGTCGGAAGCCTCTTGTATATAGCATAGATGACTCGGCCAGACATTACTCTGGCTGTGAACCTATTAGGGAGGAGAGTCTAGACCCCTTCCTAGAAGAACATATGGCACTAGAGGTCTTGGAGTATTTATGCTCAAGCAAATGCACTGGAATATGTATCTCTACCACAACTACAACCAAGATCGAGATAGTGGTAGATGCTTCGTACTCAGGGGAGAAGGCAAAAGCGACCATGGAGGTAATAGCTCTTCTAGGAGGCTAAATAGTATTCTGGTACAGCAAGAGACAGAGGGTGGCGAGCACAGGAAACTCGGACTCCGAGTACATCACAGCGGCGGAAGGAGCGAAGGATGCAGTCTGGATACGGCAACTTCTGAACGAATAGGGAATCTCGGAAGTACTCACTATATATACCGACAACGAGGCCACCGAGAAGCTGGCACAGCACAAGTCATACCATTCGCGCACCTGACACATCGACAACCAATACCACTTTATTCGGGACCAAGTGGAAAGGGGCTTGCTGAAAGTCAAGGGGGTGCGAGGGCAAGCAAACTTAGCCGACCCCTTAATGAAACTCCTACCAAAGCCAGCAATGGTGGAATGGAAAAAGCGCCTGCGGATAACGAATAGGACTCTTGGATAAACTGGGGATCGGAAAGCGAGTCGAACGTAGCCTTAGAAGTAACTTCTTGCTGGTGTAGATAATGAAATGGCAAAAACCTTAGACAGGAAATTCAGAGTTGGAGAGAGTGTTGGGGAAGAAGAACTCTGAATCCGGTAAAAAACCACAGAAATTGCACTAATCCAAGAAGGGGCAAAAAAAACGGTTCACTCCTATCCTAGTTCGGACTGAGCTGATGAGAAAAATGGTAATGAAGGAAGTCTATAAAAGATGGGGATCCTGTGTGCAAATAGAGTTAACTAGATAGTAGAGCTCCCAAGATCACAAATAAACTATTCTTCCATATAAAAGAACTCTATGTTTATCCTCTCCTGCCCATTGGTTCATTATTATATTCTACGTTTCCGTTTTTCATTTCATGTCCCATGTATTTTTTCCCCCCCCCGGTATGTAATGTATCTTATCTATCTACACAGGAATCGCGGCCACTCGTCGTAAGTACTGCTGGTTACGCCTCGCGCCGGATTGAACCCAGTCGCATTTGATATAGCTTGCACCTAAGCTAAAGGGCTGAAGTGCCAAGTAGTCCTGCAACCTGAGCTTAACTTAACAAGTATGGGAGGTCTCTCTCGCCAGCGTTGAATTTGATAGATATGACAGGTCCGGCCTGACAGCATGAGCTGTGGCAGAATGAGTTGAAGTTAATAGACATGGCAGGTCTGGCCTCACAGCCTCAGGTGAGGAAGAATGATCTCAATTTTACAGGTATAGCAGGCCCCACCTACCGCCGTGAGATCAGGTAGAGTGAGGTGAATTTCCCAACCCGACGGCGTGAGAAAGTTGACAGGTATGGCCGGCCCATGAGATGAGGCAGAATAAGCTGAGTTTAGCATGTATAGCCGGCCTGATCTGACAGCACAAGATCAGGCACAATGGGCTGAATATGACAGGTATGGCGGGCCCAACTTGCCGGCATGAGATGCGGCGAAATGAGCTGAATTTGACAGGTTTGGCAGGCCCTATTCGACGGCGTGAGATGAGCCAGAATGAGCTGAATTTCGCACGAATTGCAGGCCCTATTCAACGGCGTGAGTTGAGCCAGAACGAGCTGAATTTCAAACGAATTGCAGGCGCTATTCAACGGCGTGAGGTAAGCCAGAACGAGCCGAATCTCACACGAATTGCAGGCCCGGGCTGTCGGCACGAGATGATGCAGATTGAGCTAAATTTGACACATATATCTGGCCCATTCCAACGGTGCAAGATGTGGTAGAATGAGCTGAATTTGACACATATGGCCCACCGCAGCTGACGGTGCGAGATGCAGTAGAATGAGCTGAATTTGACAGGTATGGCCGGCCCGAGCCTACGGTGCAAAGTAGAGATGAGTTTGAGACGTATGGCAGCCCCGACCTGACGGAATGAGATGAGGTAGAATGAGCTTTTTTTTTTTTTTTTTTTTTTATATCAATACTCGCTTGCCGCCCCACGGGCTATGGCGAGGCTCTTAATTAAAGAAAGTTAAAAACAAGGTAGAATGAGCTGAATTTGAGACGTATAGCAAGCCCGAGGCACAAGATGGGATGAGATAGAGTGAGCGGAATTTGAGATTTATGGCATGCCAGAGCCGAGGCACGAGAAGATGCGGAATGAGCTGAATTTTATAGATGTGGCAGAACGAGTTGAGGTAGAATCAGCTGAATTTGACAGGTATGGTAGGGCCCACTCGATGGCGTGAGATGAGGAAGAATAAGCTGAATTTGACAGGTATTGCAGGCAATGAATCCAACTGGCCTGGCCAGGCCGTGAGGGCCGGCCCAGGCCATTCAGGCCGGTCCAGACCATTCAGGCCGGTCCAGACCATTCAGGCCGGTCCAGGCCAACCAGGCCAACCAGGCCAGTCCAGGCCTGATTGCCGGCCCAGGCTATTCAGGCCGGTCCAGGCCATTCAGGCCCGCCCAGGCCAATCAGGCCAATCAGGCCGGTCCAGGCCAACCAGGCCATTTACCTAAATTCCAGCGATTTTAGAATTTAACGCAGGTGAATTAGATTTTAATAGTCCTGGATAGTTCCACCATCAGTAATTGACAGTTGCGCATTAGGTATCATCATCGAAGAAATGAGTCCCGTCTACTCTATTATCTGGAAGGTCCATCATTTCTAAAAAATTTCTTAGTATATATATATACTTGAATACAAAGTTTGATACATACTTCACGAAAGTCATAGACCGCTGCTGTTTAAAATTCTAGATATACGGGAGATTCTACTCATTTAAATACTCAAACAATCTGGTAAATGCTGGCCTCAATTCACCTCGATAGCTGTGGAGTGATTCGTTTAATTGGCTTGAACCTACCCGAATGGCCTGGACCGACCTGATTGGCCTGGGCCGGCCTGAATGGTCTGGACCGGCCTCAATGGTCTGGACCGGCCTGAATGGTCTGGACTGGCCTGAATGGCCTGGACCGGCATGATTGGCCTGGGCCGGCCTGGATGTTCTGGACCGGCCTGAATGGTCTGGACCGGCCTGGACTGGCCTGATCCACATGGTCCAGGCCACTGAGCATACCGGCCTGGACCGGTCCAGGCGGTTTCAGTCTAATGCAGATCACGGCCGGTTGGATTCATGGATTGCAGGCCCAACGTGATGGCGTAGAATGAGCAGAATTTGACAGGTATGGCAGATCCGAGCCGACGACGTGAGGTGAGGTAGAATGTGCTCAATTTCACACGAATTGCATGCCCGACTTGACGGCATGAGCTGAATTTGACATGTATAGCTAGCCTGACCCGATGGTGCAAGATGAGGTGGAATGAGCTGAATTTGACAGGCATGGCCGGCCCTAGCCATTTCAGTAGCCATTTCGGTGGCCATTTCAGCAGCCATTTCAGCAGCCATTTCGGCAGCCATTTCGGCAGCCATTTCGGCAGCCATTTCGGCAGCCATTTCGGCAGCCATTTCGGCAGCCATTTCGGCAGCCATTTCGGCAGCCATTTCGGCAGCCATTTCGGCACGTGATACGTAGTGGCAGTTCCGACCCGAGGGCACGAGATGAGGTGCAATGAGATGAATTGACAGGAAGAGGAGGTGCAGCCCGACGGCGAGAGATGAGGTGAATTGGACACATATGGCTGGCCCGATCCGACAGCACGGGGTGATCCAGGATGAGCTGAATCTGACATGTATAGCCAGCCTGACCTGACGGCGCGAGATCAGGCACAATGAGCTGAATTTGGCAGTATCGCAGGCACGACCTGACGGTAGGAGATCATGCAGAATGAGCTGAATTTGACAGTTTGGTAGGCTCTATCCGACGGCACAAGAGCAGGCAGAATGAGCTGAACTTGACAGGCTTGGCAGGCCCTATTCGACGGCATGAGATGAGTCAGAATGAATTGAATTTCACATGAATTGAATTCCACATGAATTGTAGGCCTGACCTGACAGTACGAGACTATTCGACGGCATGAGATGAGTCAGAATGAGTTGAATTTGACATGAATTGCAGGCCTGACCCGACGGTACGAGATGATACAGAATGAGCTGAATTCGATAGACGTGGCAGCCCCGACGTGCCAGCGTGAGATGAGGTGGAATGAGCTCAATTTGACAGGTATGGCAGATCCGACCCATTGGCACAAGATATGGGAGAATGAGCTGAGGTTGAGTGAGCTGAATTTGACAGGCATGGCAGATCCGACCTGCTGGCGTGAGATGAGGTAGAAGGAGTTGAATTTGACAGGTATAGAAGGTACAGCCCAATGGCGTGAGATGAAGTGAAGTTGACACGTATGGCCAGCCTGACCCGAGGCACTCAGTTAGCCATTTTAGCAGCCATTTGGGCAGCCATTTCAAGAGTCAGTTTGGTAGTCATTTCCATAGCCATTTCATTATCCCTTGTAGTAGCCATTTTAGTAGCCATTTCAGTACCCTGTAATAAACGAGTCCGGGTCGGATCGGCGGGTCGGGGTCGGGATTCAGGGTCTCAGGGGTCCAGGGTACGGGATCCGGGTACGGGGCGGGCGGCGGACGTCGAAGCGAATTCACAGAGGCAGAGGCAGAGGCAGAGGCAGAGGCAGTCGGAGCTATGTGATACGGAGAGGTAGATGTATTGAAAGCTAAGTACACAACTTGGGTAGAATACAAGTTGTTGCATGGAAAGGCAAGAGAGAGGGGAGGGAGGGCCTCTTTTATAGAAAGCCCTCGGTGGCAAATCCAGGCAAACAAACAAACGAGCAAACAAACAAACGAAGTACATGGAAGGCCAAGGAAATGACTGGAAGCAGGTATAAGCATCAGGAATATCCGGGGAATGAGCTCAGTTATACCTGTCGCTGGTGGATTCCAGGGTCTTCCAGCAGGTTCTACATAGGGCTTTCCGGCTGGTTCTACGGCTTTCCGGCAGGTTCTGGGGATCCGGGTTCTTCTAGCAGATTCTGGCAGGTTCTCGGGTTCGGGTTGTTAAGCGATGACTGGGATGCTGGCGGCCATGTTGCTTAAGCGAGCTTACAGCTACAGGTGCAGGGATATATACCGGAGTGCTAGAAGGAGTATGACGAGTTGCGAGGGGTCAGGGTCAGCTGCACGTGTACGAGTACTGGCATGTAGTATGTTGATTGCCAGTATAGGACCGGGGCTGGGGGTCTTGGGCGAGGGGTCCAGGTTGGATTATTACAATCTATCAAATTCAATGCTGGCGAGAGAGACCTGTCATAATTGTTAAGTTGAGCTCAGGTTGCTGGACTACTTGGCACTTCAGCCCTTTAGCTTAGGCGCAAGCTATGTCAAATGCGACTGGGTTCAATCTGGCGCGAGGCGTAACCAGCAGTACTTACGATGAGTAGCCGCGATTCCTGTAACTATAGTACTGTAATAGCCGACAGTAGGTCTGAGCCGACGGCAGGTCTGAGCCGACGTCAGGTCTTGGCATTTGGACTGAGTTTCTTGGCAATATGACCGAATTGGGACGAAAAACACTGGGCAGCTTGTAACCAACCCATACACTCCTCAGCAAGCTGAGTTCGCTCCTGGGCACTGGAGTTTCTTCTCACGCTCACTTATACTTACCTTCCCCCTCCTTCAGCCCCTTCCATTATCTTGTATCTCATCTTGGTCAGAATCGCATGTATATGTAAACCATTACATAAAAAAAAAGGCGATTTTTATTACAAAGAAAATTTCGATATATACGTCACTACTACTACTAAGGCATCACCAAGATATGTACTTATACTGCCAGCGGGGTGGGGTTAGGTACTTAGGTGGGTGGATGACAGGATGGACGGAGGAGGTGTTGCCAGCGAATGCAGGTAACCAATGCCCCAATGCCGTTTACCCTGTACCTGCTAACCTGCCCTATCTACGACAATACTACCCCCTCTGAGTACTGTCCTCTCTCCTTACGACGGCAGAACTTCCATTCTACATGCCGTCGTCCCCTCTCTTGTCCCTCCAACCCTCTTTTAAGCCCCTTTTGCGCCCCCATATACCAAAAGCTCGCTATCATATACTTTGGGGCTACATTGTGCCAGACTAGCTTATAATCCCCTTCTTCTATTCATACGCTACATATGGATAACTCAATACTCAACGTGTTCATGTAACATATTGTATATACCCCCCCCCCCGGTTACTTTGCTACTGTATACATCTCACCCCCCCCCTACATACATATTTAGCTCCCCGCACCTTCCATTACGCGCAGCTTTAACTGAACCGGAACTCTCTGTGGGAATATGTACAAAATTTTAGCTATAAATGAAGAAAAAACGTATGAGCAGCACCCCCTCCGCCCCCAACAGCGAATTCCCCTCCCCCTCTTCCGCCATCCGGCGATAAAAAAGGCAAGCGAATACTCTCTCCGGTGAATTGTAAAGAGTTATACTGAGTTATTCGGGTATATATGAATCATGAGAAACGGAACAACAATGCAGAATCAAAGCATGGATACTTGAATAAACATAAACAAAATAAACTGAAAAATAAATAATAGCGCCATAACAAATTCCCGTAGAAAAGCTTTCCTAATCCGTAGTGTTCTGACACTCTATTGTGTTAACTTCAGAGCTGCCTGACAATTTTCCACACCCTTCATACTGTTGAGAGTACTTGGATGATCAGCGCCCAGTGCCTTTTCTCTTCCTGCTAATGCCCGCTGATATAGCTCTAGTGCCTGACTATATTTCTCTTGACTTTCATATAGCACTGCCATATTGTGGACAGTATCAAGGGTGCTTGGATGGTCAGCACCCAATGATTTTTCTTTTCCTGCTAATGCCCGCTGATACAGTTCCAGTGCCTGGCTATATTTCCCTTGATTTTTATATACCATTGCGATGTTATTGACAGTATTAAGGGTGCTTGGATGGTCAGCACCTAGTGCCTTTTCTCTTCCTGCTAATGCCCGCTGATACAGTTCCAGTGCCTGGCTGTATTTCCCTTGACTGTCATATACTGTTGCGATGTTTTGGACAGTTCGAAGGGTGCTTGGATGGTCAGCACCTAGTGCCTTTTCTCTTCCTGCTAATGCCCGCTGATGCAGTTCCAGTGCCTGGCAATATTTCCCTTGATTTTCATATACTATTGCGATGTTTTGGACAGTTCGAAGGGTGCTTAAATGGTCAGCACCCAGTGATTTTTCATACCCTGCTAATGCCCGCTGATATAGTTCCAGTGCCTGACTATCTTTCCCTTGATTTTTATATACTGTTGCCATGTTTTGGACAGTTCCAAGGGTGCTTGGATGGTCACCACCGAGTGATTTTTCATACCCTGCTAATGCCCGCTGATACAGTTCCAGTGCCTGGCTATATTTCCCTTGATTTTTATATACTATTGCCATGTTATGGACAGTATCAAGGGTGCTTGGATGGTCAGCACCCAGTGATTTTTCTTTTCCTATTAATGCCCGCTGATATAGTTCCAGTGCCTGGCTATATTTCCCTTGATTTTGATATACTATTGCCATGCAGATGATAGTATTAAGGGTGTCTAAGTGGTCAGGACCTAGAGATTTTTCCCTCCATTCTAATACTTGCTGATACAACTCCAGCGCCTGGTTATATTTCCCTTGATTGAGATATACTCCTGCCATATCATAAATGGTACCCAGGGTTTTCGAGTGGTTTGTGCCAAGCAACTTCTCATTTGCAACCAATAGAGTTGTACCTATTTCTTCTGCCTTTCCATAATGACCGTGCTCTTCGTAGGCCCTGCGGAGAGTTTCCAAGGCTGCCAGTGACTCCTCCTTTTCCAATGGTAGATACTTCATTTGCCTTTCTGCAGCAAAAAGATGTGACAAGTTTCGCCGCTCGAAGATCCAGTCACTGACCTCACGCTCTCTGCCTTTGGGAACAGCGATTCCAGATGCGACCATAAGAAAAGCTTCAATAGCATATTTTTGATATTCGTCGGGCTCCATCTCCAGTTTCCATAGAATGCAAAGGTGAACTAGTGGGTGGATATTGAAACTATCGTATGTCTCCGTCCGCTTAGCAATTGAGTATGAGAAGAGCAGGTGGATTGAGTCTGTCAGGCTTGTATCTATAATGATGTATAAGTACAAATTTTATGTTTCTAGAAATATACGATTGCCTACCATTCGTAGCTAATTTCATTCCTCGCCTCAAAAAATCCTCGCATATATCATTATTGTCAAGAAACGCACATAATGACAACAGCTTTGCAGCTTTCGGATTTTGGTTCTTGATTGCATTAAATGACAACTCCCATGTAGCAAAGACAGATCTATCATCCTTTCCCACTTTCCATTTCCTGCTCAAAAGGTGATTGAAATTTGTCTTATACTCTCTGAGATAATGACTGAATAAACATTGCTGAACGCTGATATACGCTCCAGCCTGAGCTATGGCAAGGGGAAGGTAACCGAGGTTTTGCACAATTGCGACTACTGCTGCTGCTTCCTCAAGTTTGCGCTCTATATTTGGATTAATTAATGAACTATATTTAGGTACATTATTCACTTACCCTCAGGAGCGAGCTTTTCCAAATCTAGCTTTGCGCTGGTCAAAAGTAACTTTTCCGCTTCATTGTTCTGCATTTGATATACCTCTAAACCCCTTCGGCCCTGCATACTCTCACGTCTTCTGCTGGTAATGATTATAGTCCCAAAGTCACATGAAGGAATGTAATCATTTATGTCGAAAGATTCCAGGTCATCGAGGTTGTCAAACACAAGTAGCCATTTGTTGTTCTGTTTGGCAGTTAACCATTTCTTTACAGCTTTGATAACAAGTTGCTCTTCTTCTGGTTTTTCTGTACTCAAAAGTCCCGCCGAATCGAGCTTGCCTGCCATACCAAGGAGATTGCCGATATGTTTGTAGTCCGGCTCATCTAAGAGGGAGGCATGATGCTCAATTAATTGCTCCATAATTTGAATAAAACTGGTTTTTGTTGTCTGCTCGCTAGCTGCATTGATCCAAAAAGCCGATGAGTAGTCTTTGCGATGGTGATAAACATATTCCAATGCAATCTGTGTCTTCCCCATACCCCCCATCCCATGAAGCACTACCTGGGTAATATCCACTGCCGCCCTGCCTTCACCTATCTCATGTGCTAGCTGCTCGAGGAGGTATTCCCTTCCAACAAAATCAGGATTCCGCCGAACATGGGAAATGTTGATTGGAATATTGAAAGATAAACTAAGCCGTGTCTTGGATACAGTTTGAGACTGGAATACACTGATAGGAGTGGAATCGGGTGGTAATACGTTGAAGAGGCCATCTATATACTCCTTCAGCTGGTCTATCAGTTCGTTACAATTTGCCTTGTCCATGCCAGCCCAACGCAGCTTGCGATAGATAGACAGAGACTGCTGTACTTTCTGTGCAGCATTACTCAGGGAGGCAATCTCTTCTTGTAGACCTGGAAGCAATTGTGTACTGGTGAGGGTCTTTGGGTTTTCCAAAAGACAGAGATCACTATGGTTCAGAGTAAGCCCTGAAGGCTGAGGGCTCGGGTTTGTAGCCCGACTAGTGTTTGCTGGATTTGGAGATTTGGAACGGGACCTAGAGAATAGTTTGCTGAGCCCAAGACGGTCACGTATTCTCTTCTTGTCATTCGTTTCAGGCTCGATTTGATATTTTGATTGCAACTCGGCGATCTTGGTAAACACATAAACAATCCTCGCTAGGCCAGCTGCTGCATATCTATACTGCTCGTCATTAGGGTCAAGATGTTGGAGTTGCTTGCTGGAGGTGTTGCCAGTGTCCAGTCCCCAAGCTTTCTCCCACCGCTTCAGTCGAAGCCCTTCCGTCCGGAGACTATGCAATATGGAATCATGCGTATAGCCGACTTCTTTCATTCCAGAATAAATGTCGGCACACTCTCGAGCGACTTGGGCCAGTTGTAGCGTCAGTCCAGCAAGTCCGGCCAGTCCGGCAGCAGAGGCTGCAAATTCCATGTTGAGGAGATTAAACAAGCTAAAAAAAAAATTACACATGATGGTCAGTCTCGCCATGGTTGAGGGGGAACACAGGGTGGGTTTATTACTTGATCTGTCAGAATTGAAAGGCAGCTCTTCTTATCGCGAGCTCAAGCGGGTCGGAGACTTAGTCTGAAGCTCTTTACTAGCACTTGAATCGGAAACTTGGGATTTCACCGTACGCTTGCGAGGTGTACACGGATTATTGCGACTGCAAAACTCTTGAGATGGAATATGTTGAGGGGAAGGCTATGGGCGCACTGGATTGGGGGCCGCATCGTGCGGTGGCTGCAGTGCTCGTATAGGTCCTGACTCCCTGAGCCTCAAGTGCTCATGTCCCACCCGCTGTCCTGGTGTCCACGCGATTGCCCCTGCCGAATGCCCTCCTCTTGCTGCTCCACCGGACTCAAGGAAACAGAGGACGGAAAGGAAGTGGGAGTTAGAACATCGTTGCCATGATGGTTGATATAAAAGAGATTGATTTAGAAAGAATAGCATACCTAATAATGGGAAGACTAGTCTTGTGTTTCCATTTCTCATCTAAGTTAGCCTCTCCGTACTATAATTCATTACTTCTTTATTCTATCATACTGGAATTGAAGTTAATAACTCTTAGAATAATATACAGAAAGTTACTATCCCCTAGGTCAAACAGACACTTGACTAGCAATGCTTATATAGCACTTATTTTACATAACTATGACACCATTCCAGCTTGTCCGTATATTGCTTGTCACA